>JAXIVJ010010949.1:0-45340 GCA_036785665.1 Chirona hameri | reverse complement strand
TACCTGCTCACCAAAATTAGTGATTATCTATGCCTATTCTTACCGTCTTTCCATCCACAGGCACTGTCCCTATCATTACATCCATAAATCAGTATCAGGTTTCCAATTATCAATACATTTAAAATAAGGAGTGGAAAATTCACAGTAAAACTAAGGAAAAAGAGTGGAAAAAATAGTACCCATAGGATGTCATTTTCACCTACATTTCCCAATGCTAGGACACTGTTTCAGCTTGTGTGTGTGTTTCGTGTGTGTGTGTGTGTGGCTGGTGGGGGGGGGGGGGGGGGGGCAGTCGCCAGCAAAACCGACAAAGTATAATACAAATGTTACGGCTGAGGCTGGCATGAAACTATTCCACATACCACGTCCAGACTGACTGTTGTACACATAACTGTGGTCTGGATGTGGCGACTCCCACCAGGCGCCATCAGCCTGGCCCTGGCAGACAGACCATCACACTGACCGACAAGACGTCCACACTCACCTGGCTTGCCACAGAAGAGGCTGTCAATCTCTTCCGGAAGAACATGCCCAGGTTCTCCAGCGGGAACACCGACTCGAAGCCCTCGCGGAACGCGTCCATTTGCGGTACACGCTCTCGTAGAGCAGCCAATGCGTCAGCAGCTGCAGGGAGAGGGGGGGGGAGGGGTCAGAGGAACGCCGGGGTCTGGGCGTTGTGGTCGGGCGGGCAGCAGATGACGTCAGCATGTGATGGTCAGTATGACGTCAGCATGTGATGGTCAGATGACGTCATCAGGTGATGGTCAGATTGACGTCATCAGGTGAATGGTCAGATGACGTCACCAGGTGATGGTCAGATGACGTCATCAGATGATGGTCAGATGACGTCATCAGGTGATGGTCAGATGACGTCATCAAGGTGATGGTCAGATGACGTCATCAGGAGATGGTCAGATGACGTCATCAGGTGATGGTCAGATGACGCCCATCAGGTGATGGTCAGATGACGTCATCAGGTGATGGTCAGATGACGTCATCAGGTGATGGTCAAGATGACGTCATCAGGTGATGGTCAGATGACGTCATCAGGTGATGGTCAGATGACGTCATCAGGTGATGGTCAGATGACGTCATCAGGTGATGGTCAGATGACGTCATCAGGTGATGGTCAGATGACGTCATCATGTGATGGTCAGATGACGTCATCATGTGATGGTCAGATGACGTCATCATGTGATGGTCAGATGACGTCATCAGGTGATGGTCAGATGACGTCATCATGTGATGGTCAGATGACGTCATCATGTGATGGTCAGATGACGTCATCAGGTGATGGTCAGATGACGTCATCAGGTGTCATCAGGTGATATTCAGTATGCGGTATAACAGCGGAATTGGAGTGGCTAACATGACATGGCGGGGTGCCGTATTTCACCAAAGAATGAGAAAAGGCTTTCATCAAGTTCATCGTCACAAGTTCATCGTCAAGTCATCGTCAAAAAAACAAGTTCATCGTCACAGAACAGTAAAGACAAATACACTGCGGACCTGAAGCTGCCATATGCCAATCACGACAAATACAATGCAGATTTGAAGAAGACCACACTAATAGCCTACTTGAAGAATATACTCCGACGACCAAACATGAACCTCCCTACCGACTCACTCACAGTGTACGCCGGACACCCACCTTGAGGTACTGATCCAGATTGTGGATCGTGAGCGGCTCATCTCTGCCGCCTCTCTTGAGCTCTATACTGGAGTGCCCAGGCAGGGTGAAGTCCAGCCCCAAGTCCTCCACACAGAGCACCCATCCACAGCCGAGCGCCTCTATGGCGGCCCGGCGCTGCTCGGGCGTCAGCGTCTGGTCGGCCTCGACCTGGCGGCGGCGCCGCGCCACGCCCGCCAGCTGGGAGGAGCGTGGCCGCCAGCGAGGCGTCCAGCAGGTGCACGTCCTGCAGCGTCATGGTGCGTTCCCGGCGCAGCAGCCACTTGTAGAAACGGCACGCTCAGCGGCAGGTCCAGCAGACGGAAAGTCAGTCAGAGCCTTCGCCATCAGCTTGCCTGCGGTGGAGAGGGAGGAGAGGTTAGATCGCACGATAAGAGAACGATGTGAAACACGCGTCAAGCGAATTAGGTGCAGTGTGTACCAAGCCGATCGCCAGGCATATAGCTCTAACACAGATATGATGATAGTTGGGGTTTAGGGCGCTCCGACTTATATGTCGTTTGGCGCCTATAAAAAATGTAACACAGATATTAAATTAAAGGGAACAGTTACCTTTAACATGGTTTTTGAACTGAGATAAGCAGATTTGTAGAGTAAATCTAAAAATGGGTTGTGTGAAAAAAAATTAGTTCCCTACGCTAAGCATTTCGACACAGGACTAGCGGGCCCCTTTTAGAAGACGATGTTGCGTGCCCCGGATCGGGGCACCGAACTTGTTTCGGGTCCTCACAACGGTTGTTTACGTTACAAGCAGCCTGCGAATATATGCCTAAAGTCCGTCGTTGTGTGCAATAGTTTCCCCTATCCAAGCTAATGCATGACGTCATAATTGTCATGAAGTTTTGTTATGGCCATGAAGGAGAAAAGAGAAACATGCCCCATTTTTCGGATATACATCTATCGTCCAAACAAATGCCATATTCGTTAGTTTCAGCTCGAAATACGCTGTATATACACATTTCAAGACAACTTTCAAGGTGACCTATTCCCTTAAAGTTTAACCCTCGCCCGGGGTAGGGCACAAAACAAAAACGCGACTGGGTAGGGGGGTACGGGGGTACGACCCCCTGGCGTTCGCCCCTAATTGAGCTAGAGCTTCGATTACAAAACTAGCATGTTGCTTGTGATGAGAGGGAAGCCGCTGATACCCGATTTTAAGGTCCTGGGTCATTAAGTGACCCCTGAGGTCATGTCAATGAGACAAAAGCCATCCAAATTGAAAATCCATAAAAATTTAATTTAATCGAGCTATAATCGTGAATGAGCAGATCATTATGCTTAATGGATGCCAAATTTGAAATCAAGCGTCACAAAATATCCTAGAAACTGCCAAATTCCAAAAAGGTCAATGTCAGGTCATCTGAGCCCGCCGCAGGGTTGTGCTCCATGACGTAATTGACTCAAGTTGTCACCCTTTTGTACTTGACCCCTCACGGTTCGGGCAGGGTGGCATCAGAGTGTGAGCGCTGCCGGTAGGAGGTGCTAGATTTCTGTAGAAGGAGCAATTTATCGTCTAACATTATCTGTTACTAATCTTGCACCTCTACTGATCCTGATCCCGACCCCTGGCATTCCTTCCTCATCAGTTGTGAGGGGCTGCCCAAAAGACGGGAGTAACTTGAGTCAATTGCGCAATCGGCACAACCCTAATCTGAAGGCCAGTGACCTCGATTGACCTGTGGAAGCGCATGACTCCAGTGGAATATATAATTATGTAAATAGGATCCCATATTATAAATCAGCGGCACAAAATGTCTAGAAACTGCCAGAAGCCAAAAAAGTAATCTGAGGTCAGCGGAGGTCAGTGACCTCGGTTGACCTCTGAAAAGGTCAATCGAGGTCACAATCTCAGTGGAAACCACAACTGTCACCTGGAAACACTTTGCATATGCTCCTGAACAACACACACTCGGAACTGCACCAGTTACAAGCATCGATACTACGGGACGCCAGTTGCGCCTGGCATGACCTTGAGAAACAGGTCATAAGGTCACGGGTCATGTGGGTCAGAAGTTCAAAATTTGCATAGTATTTGTCAAATTGTTCACAAAGTAGGATACTGCAAGTTTCATCGCAATCGGTGAAAACTACGCGAGTTATTCCCGAAGAACCCGAAGGGGGGGGGGGGCATCCCACCTCCTACCCGGGCGAGGGTTAAGCGTCTCATAATAGCTCAAAGTTCACACTGCTGGAAAACAGCAGTCAGCAACAAGACCCGTTATTAGTGGCGTTTCACTCAACTGACGACTGCAATTGCTCACTAAAATCACATACACAGCGTCAAAAGCGCCAACTCCAGCGTCCGAACAAGATTTAATTTCATCCGAGCCCTTTGCCCAACATAGCAACAGACCCGGTGACCGGCTTACTCCTTGCCCCGCAATATAACTTCTGCAGTCATTGGCCCTGAATAAGTTCAAATCATCCAGTCTCGGCGGCCACCAGCCGGCCTGTCACCACCATCCCGCCATCCATCACTCACCCTGTACCCCGAGCCCCTCTCTTCTGCCATTCTTACCACTCACTTCACCTCTACCCCTCTCCTCTCCCACTCTTCTACTCCTCTCCTCTCCCACCCTTCTACCTCCTCTCCTCTCCCACCCTTCTACTCCTCTCCTCTCCCACCCTTCTAACCCCCTCTCCTCTCCCCACCCTTCTACCCCTCTCCTCTCCCACCCTTCTACCTCCTCTCCTCTCCCACCCTTCTACCTCCTCTCCTCTCCCACCCTTCTACCCTCTCCTCTCCCACCCTTCTACCCCCTCTCCTCTCCCACCTTCTACCTCCTCTCCTCTCCCACCCTTCTACCTCCTCTCCTCTCCCACCCTTCTACCCCCTCTCCTCTCCCACCCTTCTACCTTCTCTCCTCTCCCACCATTCTACCTCCTCTCCCACCCTTCTACCTCCTCTCCCACCCTTCTACCCCTCTCCTCTCCCACCCTTCTACCTCCTCTCCTCTCCCACCCTTCTACCTCCTCTCCTCTCCCACCCTTCTACCCCCTCTCCTCTCCCCACCCTTATACCCCCTCCTCCTCTCCACCCTCCTACCCCCTCTCCACCTTTCTACCCCTCTCCTCTCCCCCTCTCATCTCCCACCCTTCTACCCCTCTCCCACCTTTCTACCCCCTCTCCCCCTTCTACCCCCACTCTCATCTCCCACCCTTCTACCCCCTTCATCTCCCACCCTTCTACCCCCTCTCCTCGCCACCTTTCCGCCCCCTCTCCTCTCCCACCCTTCTACCCCCTCTCCTCCCACCCTTCTTACCCCCTCTCCTCTCCCACCCATTCCCCCTCTCTGTCAACGTACCGAGGAACTTGTACTTGGCCTTGAGCCGTGTGATGGTGCCAGACTTGCTGGAGCGTGCCACCGGTAGCGGGTACAGACCGAGCGGCGCGTGATGTACTCCACGGCGTCGGCGGGCGCCGCAGACGAGGAGGACGGGCCCAGCTTGTCGGTGACGATCTCACCGGGGGTCGGTACCGCTCCGCCGCGCCACAGCTCCGCGTCCGCCCGCTGTCGGCCACGGGTCACAGGTCAGCAGGTCAGCGGGGTCAGCAGTCAGACATGGTCACAGGTCAGGGGGGATGCAGACGGTCAAAGGTCAGCGGGGCAGCAGTCAGACAAGGTCAGAGGTCAGCGGGGTCAGCAGGGACACAGACGGTCAAAGGTCAGCGGGGTCAGCAGTCAGACAAGGTCAGAGGTCAGCTGGGGTCAGCAGGGACACAGACGGTCAAAGGTCAGCGGGGCCAGCAGTCAGACACGGTCAAAGGTCAGCGGGATCAGCAGGGACATAGACGGTCAAAGGTCAGCGGGGTCAGCAGTTAGACAAGGTCAAAGGTCAGCGGGATCAGCAGGACACAGACGGTCAAAGGTCAGCGGGGTCAGCAGTCAGACAAGGTCAGAGGTCAGCGGGGTCAGCAGGACACAGACGGTCAAAGGTCAGCGGTCAGACACGGTCAAAGGTCAGCGGGATCAGCAGGGACATAGACGGTCAAAGGTCAGCGGGGTCAGCAGTCAGACAAGGTCAGAGGTCAGCGGGTCAGCAGTCGGAGAAGGCCAGAGGTCAGCGGATCAGCAGTCAGACAAGGTCAGAGGTCAGCGGGGTCAGCAGTAAGACATGGCAGAGGTCAGCGGGGTCAGCAGTCAGACATGGCAGAGGTCAGCGGGTCAGCAGTCAGACAGGTCAGAGGTCAGCGGGTCAGCAGGGTCGGGCGTCAGTGCAGTCGGCGAGCAGTTGACATAACGGTCAGTAATCATCGCTCAGCTGTTAACTGGAATTAGGAATCATGGCATGATTCACTGATTTAGACGATCGAATGCAGGGTCTTCGTAGCAAGCCGCGCTTAGCGAAGGACAATAATCTCAGAAATACATCCATTCCGATATTTGTACTAAATGTATACAAATAGCTCCCTCCAGCCGCAATACACGACAGATGACGAGTTAGATCAAACCCCTCTCATGTCAACAGTGCTCTGCCTGCCAGAACTACAGCTGAGTCACACCTTCCGGGCGGGCATAGTTGATACACTCCCTGGTGGCAAAATAGCCGACCCGGGGACAAATAAATCCACTGAGTGTTTACACACCAGTTCACCGGCGCCCCGCAGTCTATCAGGGCAGGCCGTCTGTCACACCGTCACACACTCAGCTGCCAGAACGTCCCTTTTACAGACGATCCTCTACCTCTACGGACCTCGTATATATCTACCCCGTACACAGTGGACAGGGTAGAGGTACACTGACAGGGTACCAGCTCTACCCTGCCAATGGCCCATTGCTACCAAAGGCCCACCCACAAACCCAGCAAACCCAGCACGAAATAAACACCAGTCCACCATAACTATACGCCTCTGCCTCTGCCTCTCTCTCTCTCTCTCTCTCTCTCTCTCTCTCTCTCTCTCTCTCTCTCTCTCTCCTCTCTCTCTCTCTCTCTCTCTCTCTCTCTCTCTCTCTCTCTCTCTCTCTCTCTCCCCTCTCTCCGACACGGTGTATCCCGCCTCTTCCCAGCCCAACCTACAAACCCAGCAGCGCAAACTTAACACCAGTCCACCGACCATATTCTGTCCACCACAACCACTGTCACTGTCTCAGTCTATTTCTGTATCTGTATGCATCTGTCTGCCTGTCCTTCCCCCTCTATTAGACCCCCCGCGTCTCACCCAGTGTTGAATTTTTCGTTTCATGGCCTGGTCCCAGAGAGGTCCATAGGGGGAGAGTAAAATTTTATTGTTAGGAAAATTCATTTTTTTATGATTTTTCTCTTGGAAAGTAAAACTTCCTGATTTGTCAGATATTAAACCCTTTTGAGGAAAACGGAATTTAATTTTAATTATGTCGGTAAAATAAGGTGAAAAGAGTGCAAATTTCCAGAGATAAAAAATAATGAAGAGCAAAATTCTTTGGATCCCAAAATTCCAGAAAATGACCAAAATTCCAAGGCTCTCACCTGCAGCTCGTGTGAGACCTGTGAGTAGAATTCGAGCGTCGGTCCGAGCCCCGAGCCGACTTCGTTCTCGTACTGGACCTCGAGCAGCGCGCGCGAGCCAGCCAGCTCGGACATGAGCGCCTCGGCCTGGCGCACCAGGTCGTCACGCGAAACAGTGCGCTTCTTGCGCTCGAGCTTGGGTGCGATGCGGTCCTCGGAGTCGGCGGCCTGCAGCTCGGGCGAGCTCTCGATCAGCCGCAGCAGCGCCCGGTCACGGTCGAACGTCGATGTGAAGAACAGCAGCTGGCGCGTGTCGAACGGGAACACGAACGGACTGCCGCCGGACAGCACGCGCAGTGGGTCAGAACATGGCAAATGGTAACAAATGGTAACACAGGCAGAGCAAGGTAGACAAGACCATCGATACAAGACGAGCACGCTTCACCAGCCGGAGGCGCCCGTATCAAACACTGGCGTGGACCGTCGTATGAGCTGGCGTGCTCCGGGTGACACTACCCCACTGCTCCTGCCCTCCCCCCCCCCCCCCCCCTCCCGCCACCGCCGGTTCCCTGTCTCACCAGGCGAGGCCGATCTGCTGCAGCCACTGCTCCCCCTCCCCCGCCACCGGTCCCCTGTCTCACCAGGCGAGGCCGATCTGCTGCAGCCACTGCTCTCCCCCCCCCCCCCCCGCCACCGGTTCCCTGTCTCACCAGGCGAGGCCGATCTGCTGCAGCCACTGCTCCTGCCCTCCCCCCCCCCCCCGCCGCCGGTCCCCTGTCTCACCAGGCGAGGCCGATCTGCTGCAGCCACTGCTCCTGCCCTCCCCCCCCCCCCCCCGCCGCCGCCGGTCCCCTGTCTCACCAGGCGAGGCCGATCTGCTGCAGCCACTGCTCCTGCCCTCCCCCCCCCCGCCGCCGGTCCCCTGTCTCGCCAGGCGAGGCCGATCTGCTGCAGCCACTGCTCCTGCCCTCCCCTCTACCCCCCCCCCCCGGTCCTCTCTCTCACCAGGCGAGGCCGATCTGCTGCAGCCACTGCTCCTGCCCTCCCCTCCCCCCCCCCCCCCGGTCCTCTCTCTCACCAGGCGAGGCCGATCTGCTGCAGCCACTGCGGCGTATTGCCGGTCATCACAATCACCGGGTCCTGCAGCTGCCGGTTCGCCTTCGCCGACACCTTGCTGTTGACGAACTCCTACAGACAGACGAAAGTCGAGTCAGACAGCGGGCATCGCAGACAGCTTCAACAGACAGCAAAACGCACCGCTAGCTTCAAAACAGCAGAACAATAGCTATCCGAATAGCCGCGGACCACACAATCCATTAGAGCCACTCAGGCTCAAAAAGCCATTACGATGAACAGCCTCCCATTACTCGCTAAGACCTGATCATTTGTGCTCAAGGGCCATGAACTGCTCAGGATATTCGGCTCCCACTCGTTCAGACTTCGAAACACGCTCACAACGCGCGCCACGCATTACTTTGCGCGACCCGCAGTTTGCCTTCAAAGCGCCCCTGGATCCACTGCAGCTCCCTTCTCCCATCTTCCTACCTCCTTTGTTCTCCCTCCTCTTCCTTCTCCCATCTCCCTCCCCTCTTCGATCCTTCGCCACCACTAACCGACTGTGTGATGAGCGGCGTCGAGTTCGTCATGTTGTAGAGACTACCGTGATGTCTGCTGAGTGCGTGCAGCACGCGCAGCAGGTGCAGCGTCTCCAGGCACGGGTCCGAGACGGTCACGTGCTCGGGCAGACGGGGCGTCAGGTACGGCTGCAGGGGGCACGCCGGCTCCGGCGCCACGCCCTCCGTCCACAGCTCGTCCCGCCGCTTGCCGCCGTGTTTACTGGCGCCACTCTTGCTGCCCTTCTTGGCGTGCGAGCCGGCGCCGCGGCCGGCCGACTGGGAGCTCTCCTCCGGCGCTGGCCTGTGGCACGGGGAGACAAGGACAGGTCATGGCGAGGCGCGGCGAGAAGGGGAAGCCAAGTCATGCAAGGACAAGACCAGACACTATGTCTGGAGCATAACACGCACAACACGTGATAATCACGTGAGCTTACGCTCAATAAAAGCACACTATTGAGCCTGACGGGTATACCACTATGCCAGAGCCCAGTCAGGCTAACAAAGCTTTATTGCCGGGTATACCACTATGCCAGAGCCCAGTCAGGCTAACAAGGCTTTATTGCCGGGTATACCACTATGCCAGAGCCCAGTCAGGCTAACAAGGCTTTATTGCCGGGTATACCACTATGCCAGAGCCCAGTCAGGCTAACAAGGCTTTATTGCCGGGTATACCACTATGCCAGAGCCCAGTCAGGCTAACAAGGCTTTATTGCCGGGTATACCACTATGCCAGAGCCCAGTCAGGCTAACAAGGCTTTATTGCCGGGTATACCACTATGCCAGAGCCCAGTCAGGCTAACAAGGCTTTATTGCCAGGTATACCACTATGCCAGAGCCCAGTCAGGCTAACAAGGCTTTATTGCCGGGTATACCACTATGCCAGAGCCCAGTCAGGCTAACAAGGCTTTATTGCCGGGTATACCACTATGCCAGAGCCCAGTCAGGCTAACAAGGCTTTATTGCGTGACAGCCGGGACAGCTAAATTCGCAACATACCTTAGCGACGTGAATGCCTTGACGTATAACAAATATAATTCACTATCCTCCATAAAACACACAGTCAGCTGTACAGTGTACATGATTGCTGTTTTGGGAGCTCCAACTACGGAGGGCAGATGACGCCCATTGCTCACGCCACAAAGGCCTGTCTCAAAGGATAGCACTGCAGTCACGGATCGTTCACTCCAGCCATATATAAATCAAGTCCGCACTCGGAGAAGTAGCGCCATTTATTTTTGTGTGCTGAGCGACCATCTCCAGCAGGGAGGGACTGCCGGGCCGGCCGCACGTGGAAAACGGCCAAACTTGCAACAGTCCATCATATTTCGAACAGTATTGCATCATCTGTTTCTATCTCGACACGTATTCTATCAAATTGTATTGGACGTTATGAGAACAGCACACACACCGTATTTCATTGGATGCCTTCAGACCTGCATAGCCGTCAACATTCCGTTAACAATAACCTGACACATTCCGTATTTGTCTGTACTGTAACGAATCATCACCAAACATCACCACGAACCAATACAATACCACTAATACAATGGGAGAATGGTACATTTCATAGTACCATTCTCCCATTGCATGAATTTAACATATCCTGTGCGACCATGTATCAGAATCCGTCCTCACTCCCACCTCTGCCCGCTGGCCGTCTCGCGCCATGCGCGTGTCCTGACTTGCCGGTAGTAGATGGTATGTGTGCGCTGGAATCCGCCCCCGCCCCCCCCCCCCCCCCCCCCCCACCCACCCACCACCGCCCGCTGGCCGTCTCGCGCCGTGCGCCTGTCCTGACTGACCGGTAGTAGATGGTATGTGTGCGCTGGAAGAGGTGCGTCGAGCCGACGGTGAGCTCAGAGTCCGAGTCGGCCGTCTCCTGGCTGTACTGCTGTATCGCCTGGAACACCGTCATGTTGTACGGCAGCACGTGGTCGTTGATGACGAACTGCAGCTTGTGGTTGTTTCCCTGGCTGATGCTGACCGCCGCCTACAGGGAGAGAGAAGGGACGAGGGTGTCAGCTGGTCATGTCTGAAGCACAACTCACTGTTAGCCACAATACCCCAAAACCCACCATCAACACATAGCTGTCGCTCGCCAGGTAAGTAGTCAGGGTTTTAGGGCGCGCCAACGGTTGGTCATTTGGTCAAAGTAGTGAAAGTTCATAACGGCAGAAAGTTGAGTACTAGCAGTGCGCCTTTACCAACACTCAATAGCACCACTCAGAAACGAGGCGCTCCTGGGACCTCCAACAGACAGTAAATGGCGTGGAATATAATTAAATAAACCCCGAACTAGCAAGGCAGCCTAATGTAGGTGATCAAGTAGCCTTAGAGCACTGACGGATGAAAAATGAGATATTACAGGGCGACGGCGGACACTCTCCTCCCCCCCCCCCCCCTCTGTCCCCTACAACCCACTCACCAGAGTATCGTCGATGTCATCGTCCGAGTCTCCATCATCTGACCCGTCGTCCTCATCATCTCGAATGCGCCCGTAGCCGCGGATGACCAGGTAGCGTTCGATGGCCTGCACCAGCGCCAGCGGGTCGATCTTGACCGGACCGCCGCGCCACTGGCGTAGGCTGCTGCAATCCGGCTGACGCTGCAGGTTACACTGTAAACATCGACCGCGGCGGAGACGTGTCAGAGGAAGTGTCAGAGGAAGTGTCAGAGGAAGTGTCAGAGGAAGTGTCAGAGGAAGTGTCAGAGGAAGTGTCAGAGGAAGTGTCAGAGGAAGTGTCAGAGGAAGTGTCAGAGGAAGTGTCAGAGGAAGTGTCAGAGGAAGTGTCAGAGGAAGTGTCAGAGGAAGTGTCAGAGGAAGTGTCAGAGGAAGTGTCAGAGGAAGTGTCAGAGGAAGTGTCAGAGGAAGTGTCAGAGGAAGTGTCAGAGGAAGTGTCAGAGGAAGTGTCAGAGGAAGTGTCAGAGGAAGTGTCAGAGGAAGTGTCAGAGGAAGTGTCAGAGGAAGTGTCAGAGGAAGTGTCAGAGGAAGTGTCAGAGGAAGTGTCAGAGGAAGTGTCAGAGGAAGTGTCAGAGGAAGTGTCAGAGGAAGTGTCAGAGGAAGTGTCAGAGGAAGTGTCAGAGGAAGTGTCAGAGGAAGTGTCAGAAACAGAGGAAGTGTCAGAAACAGAGGAAGTGTCAGAAACAGAGGAAGTGTCAGAAACAGAGGAAGTGTCAGAAACAGAGGAAGTGTCAGAAACAGAGGAAGTGTCAGAAACAGAGGAAGTGTCAGAAACAGAGGAAGTGTCAGAAACAGAGGAAGTGTCAGAAACAGAGGAAGTGTCAGAAACAGAGGAAGTGTCAGAAACAGAGGAAGTGTCAGAAACAGAGGAAGTGTCAGAAACAGAGGAAGTGTCAAACAGAGGAAGTGTCAGAAACAGAGGAAGTGTCAGAAACAGAGGAAGTGTCAGAAACAGAGGAAGTGTCAGAAACAGAGGAAGTGTCAGAAACAGAGGAAGTGTCAGAGGAAGTGTACCAGTCGGGGGAAGTTAGTGTTTGTGTTTGCAGCTGGCTGGCGCGAGCTACAGCGCGTTTGCTGTGCGTCCTGTTTTGGGGTTAGGTAACAGCGTGTTAAATGCAGTGGCCGCTTCAAGCCAGGCACAACTTCAAGCCAGGTACAGTGATGAGATACACATTACGATGACTGGTATATAATCTTCAGCATTCACGACACCATCGGTCACGTTCCATAACACGGACCACGGAAAGTGGCACAGCTGATGCCGTGCATTGCCACTGAATATAAGCAGCCATACTATCGGCTCGAGAGTTCAGTAGATTCGCGGCCACGAAGTCACAACAGCGGGACGGACCGCGTTATGACAGCCACTCGCGCTACACCACATCACAACTGATCAAAGTGCTCCTCATTATTGCCACAAGTCACGGCACATTATCAGCCAGGCACTCTACGTCCATCCACAGCTGCCCCCGGCCCTCTCCCCCACCCACCTTGAGCTGGTTCTGGTTGAAATACTTGAGCGCGCTCTGTCCGGACGGCCCTCCGGCCGTCTCGGAGACGTCGTGCACCTTCACCACCAGCTGCTCCACCTGCGTCACGCAGGCGTTCAGCTTGGCCACCAGCGCCTGCAGCGGCGCCGTCAGCTCCACACCCGGCAGGAACGGCTCCACCAGGTCCTGCGGCTCCCGCGGGCAGCCGGCCATCACGTGCAGGAACAGACGCAGCCGGCGCTCGCGCTCGGCGCCGTCACTATCGGTGAGGAACGCAGTCAGCTGCTGCACGAGGCCGCTCTGGAGCACCTCAAACGGCGAGATGTCCGAGTGGCGCAGGACGGCCCCGATCTCGGTGAGGGCCGGCTCGGCGCCGGCCGGCTGCTGGCGGAGCCGGCTCAGCGCAGCGCCCAGCCGCGCCATCAGCGCCGTGTGGCCCGATGTGTCGCCGGAGAAATGCTGCGCGATGAACTGCTGCGCCCGCTCGCGGATCCAGCCGCGCACGCGCTCCTTGCTGCCCGACAGGCTGGGGCTGCTCGAGGCGCGGTTCAGCAGGCCGTCCTGGGAGAGGGAGAGGTCAGTCAGAACAGACAGGTCACTCACTGTACCTGGAGGTCAGGCCAGGAAAAGTCACAGGGAGAGGTGTAGGTCACTCACTGTACCTGTATGCCAGGTCAGTAGAGGTCACAGGAGAGCAGTAGGTCAGGGGTCACGTCAGGGGCACGCAGAGGTTGAAGAATCACAATACACGCGGCAAGGAACCGCCCATATAACACTAACAAGCTCAGCAGACCCTCAGATCACTCGGATCTGATTAAATCAGTCGGATCTGATCAAATCAATCAATTGGAGTCCAATTACCTTCCAGGTACCCAGACGGCACCGTAATACAATGGCACACTTCCGCCGACTATCCACCAACAGTAAACCGAACAGCAGCACCATTTACGTGGGATTTCCAACATTCCCTATCCACTAATAAGGATCACCTCAATCGTATCACAAAGCGACTACGCCAGAATAACCACACAGAGCAAAGCCACCAGACCAGAATAGCATCACGAGTCAAAGCGACCAGCCCAAAATAGCACCACAGGCCCCGTCATAATCCGTCGCCCGGCCGCGCTCTCTCTCACCTTTGAAAGCCCTCTGTCGCCAAGCGGTGAGTTTGAGGCACTGCGTCCCCAGCGAGCCGGGTTCAGGCTGGCCAGGAACGAGGTCTGGAAGCGGCTGCCGCCGGCGCAGCCACCGGCCGCCTTATTGCGCGCCGCCGAGCTGCCGCCGCTGCCGCCGCCGGCGGCGGCGCTGCCCGCCACGCTGCCGCGGCTGGTGCCGGCTACTGCGGACACACGAGGTACATCGTCACGAGGTGTACAACACAACTATGTTAACGGCAATTTATACACTCATGGCTGTAAACATGGCTGTATGTTTGTGATCATTTTCTTTACGGCCATACTGACGAAATGGCTCACCAATCACCATCGAGACGCTTGTGAATACGCAGACATTCCACATGACGCAGCTCAAATATTGCACTGGACATATCGCACCGCCCCCGGAGCCAGGAAAAAAAGACAATCGTACAGCAATGAGTCAGTAACATGTCGATAGGTTGAGTCGAGCAGCTAGCCCCGCGCGGGTGGCGAGGTCATCTCCCACCGTCCTGGCAGACAGCGCCGTCGTCCGACTCATCACAGAATATCCCGGCCACACGGCACCAGCAACGAAGGGACGGCAGCCGCTGCTCGTTCACCACCCGCTTCCCGGCGACAGAAGACAAGTCCACCGCGACGGAGGCTGCGCACGACATATAATCCGACGCAAACACAGACAGACACGCCTCGCGGCGCTCAGTTGGCGCTCACAGCAGCGACAGGGATCCGGGAAGGCAGAGGAAGTCAGGAGGCGACAGAGTGCCGCACCTGTAGCGCTGGTGGTCAATAATAGCGCCACTGCCAGCTGGCTTCGTTGTGACTGTGTGCAGAAGACGTCGAGCTGAGGACTGATGTAAAGACAGTTGAAGGAGCCTTCAGAGGATGAAACAAAAATGGAAAACAGGTGCAATGCATAGAGGGAACAGGTTACATCGTAATTATATAAGTTAACCCGCGCACTGCATGGGGGGAGGGGGGTGATTGCTCCCCCTCAGGTTTTTCGCAGATAGCGAAAAACGGCGGCGCTGCGCGCCGCCGGGTCTTGGCACACCTGTTAGGACATCAATTGCGCACACTTTGAAAAAAATAACCTCGGGTCATCTCAGGTTAGGTCAAGTGACCCCACCTCCAAAAATGAATGCAGTTGTGCCAAAGCCAGAGTTTCTCACCGATCAGTTTTAAACTTACAGGATCTCATGAGGGCATAAGTTCTTACAATTCGTATATCTAGGAATTTGTATATCGGTGACCTACGGTCAGGTCAATTTCGTAACCACCTCACAATAAGAAATGGGGAAATATACAAATGCTTCCTATTTCAAGGATATGCATGATATTAGTCCAATTACTTCTGGATCATGTTATTATAGGATATTCTTGATGATTCAAGTGTAAGTTTTGTTCAGTGACCCCTATGGAGTCATTTGAGGTCATGCGAGGTTACCATCACTTTTTGCCAATAACCCCGGATATAATGCAGATAGAGAAGTAAAACAGACAGCAATGGGTTTGTCTCGTCGAGACACGTCTTCCCATATGCAACATACCCTACTTGGGTCACCACTTGACCTTGACCTGAGGTCATTTTTTTAAGTTGACTTAACCAGGTCGCCATGCATATCATTAAAAGCGCCTTGGCGAGATAAACACAATGGCGTGAACAGTTTTCTGTTATCTTTATTCAGTAAAAAGTTAATAGCGAAAAACGATTTTGCAAAAAAAGAAGAATTTTCCCCCTTTTTTGACTTCAGGAGCCACAAATATTGACCTGAAATCAAATTTGAGGACTCCTTGTCGATTGAAAATTTAACTGGCTGGCGTTTGCTTTTTCCGTGTGTTTCTAACTAGCATAGTTTCCGAGATATATGGGAATTTCTGGAGCGAAGTCTTAACCCGGCAGTCACTGGGGTATATTCTGTAACACGACTCACTGGGGGGGGGGGGGGGGGGGGGGGGGGGGTTTAGCCCCCCCTGGTATCTTCAGAACCAATGATCGCAGCGGGACGCGCAAGGCGGCATTCGAAAGCGCTCAATGAGAGAAGCCTAACGCAAACTTTAAAAAAATCAAATTAAGGTCACATGTCAGGTCACGGTCAAGTCAAACGTCAAAATCGAGGTATTTGAGTTTATGGACAATACTTGCCATCCATGGCCTTCGATTACGCCTATAATCACCCAAAGTGATGTCAAAGGTATGATACATATCCCACATGAGCTAAAGTGAGATTGTTGGAAAAGAGCAAGGTCAAGGTCAGGTCACAAAAGGTCACTACACACAAAATATCTACGAAAGTCATGCAGCACATGGTTTATGGATACTTTTACGCGTATAATTCGATAGTAGAAGTCATTTTACCACCTGACTTCATTTACGTGAAGTTAGTGTCAAGTTCAGGTCAAGTTCAGGTCACTGAAGGTCAAAATTTGAAATTGATAAAATCGAAATAAAAAAGGCATGTTTCTATATCAGATTTATCTAAAGAAAACAGTGCTGGCATTTATTTGTCTGTATCCGGTCAATAAAATCCAAAAAACGCAATTTCAAAATCTGACGTCATGATTTACCCATACTTTATATGTCATGAAAGTAAAAAAAGATGATATAATTTTGAAATTTGGTATGGTAGTTGCCCATATGTTGTTATCTGATATATATTCCGGTTTTTTCAATATCTTTGAAAAATTTGATTTTGTGAGCATTTTTTCAAAAAAAGTTTGTTTTTTTTTGGGGGGGGGGGGTCAAAACCCAAATTTTTCGAAATTTCGAGATAGCCGGTTTGTAGCCCTTGCATTGTTCTACCTTTTAGCGTTTTTCGATTGCATTTTGCTTCATATGCGGCATTTGTAGGGCCTGACAAAATTTAGCCGTTTTTGGTGTCAAAATCGTGTTTAGTTACGTCACTAAATTCACTATATCTCAAATATATTCTGACGATTTTTTTTTCTCATTTTTTCTTATAATGTGTGATAATGATGCCCGGATAGATACTGAAAGTTTGGCGTCGATATCTGCATTAGTTATTGAGATATGCTTAATATTCCTAAGGGGTGCTAAAAAAAAACCAGTGACTCGCGGGTTAAAACAGGAAAAATGGAAAATTTGACCTTTGATGACCTCTGGTGACCTTAATTTTGACCTGACCTAAAAAATACTGATATACTTTCGATAGAACTTGTATCAAGCTATCAAATGACGTTTTCCGCTTGTCGCTACGTAGCGTAGTTTTCGAGATCTCACTCATCTCAGGGGGGGGGGGGGGGGGAATCAGCCCCCTGCAGTTCGTGTTCGGCACAAACCCCCTGCAGTGCGCGGGTTAAGTTTTGGGAATGGTGTATAACATATTAGCCAAATATGCGGATAAATGTCCGTGTGTTCGTGTGAATGTATGGGACTGGGATTTCCGGTTCATTCCCGAGTAATTGTAAATGTGCACTGGTGTCATGGCTGAGAAACAAGTCGGTCCCAAAAGTCTCTCACTTCCCATGAATGAAGAAACGACACAAACTTCGTCGTGAACAGCAGCTTGTGTTCGCAAAATAAGCCGCGACCACTGCTCGTTTAGTCGCTTTCTCGGCTCATTTGGCGTCACACTCCGGCTAACAACAGTGATCTCTCCATCAGCCTGTCAGACGCCGGCGCCAGCCACAGAGGTCACTTAGTCAGCGTCCAGTTTTAGGCCGACCAACGATGGCGCTAAACTGGCCAACTCCGGCAGAAATATCGCGACTCAGGGCAGGCCAGTCTGGGCGGCCGTTCTCGTATCTGTCGACACCAGACTCCGTACCCCGGCGGCTTCACCTAACAATGCCCGCCTGATCACCTCCGCCTCTCAGCACCGTGCCCTGGCAATAGGGGCGGGCGTGCGACGCGCATTGAGTGTGGGGCGCCTCCTCTGGCGTGCGCTGGACAGCCGGAGTCGATCGCTGGCGATCTGGTCTGACGGCGGCGGGGGGGGGGGGGGGGGGGGCGGCCCCGCTCAGCACGGCGATCACGGCGGCGGCCGCTGCCAATCAGTGGAGCGACCAATCAGCGGCCAGGCCAGCCGGCTCTCTGGGACGTCCACCGAGGTCAGACCGGCTGGCCGAGCACGCGAGCCGGGCCGCACCGACTCAGTTCCGGGACCTGTTAGCTGCTGTCGCCGCTGCTGCTGCCGGCTACATAATCTAGTGGGCCCACTCAGTCCGGCGGTGCCAGGCACCGGCTTTCGCTGAGGATCTGTACCAGACAGGTACACGCGGGAGGCGGGACAGGTACAAAGCCAATCCCAGCCTGTGGCAGACACCGTCCACTTGTCCACCTCCTGACTCAGGCCAGCCCGCGCCATCTAACAACCCATCTCACAGGCAGGCACGCAGTTGAGCTCTACCTTAGCTCTAACTGAGCTCCAGCTGTGCTCTAACTGATCTCTACCTTAGCTCTAACTGAGCTCTACCTTAGCTCTAACTGAGCTCCAGCTGTGCTCTAGCAGAGCTAGGCTGTGCTATAGCAGAGCTAAGCTGAGCTGAGCTCCAGCTGTGCCATCGCACCTAAACGCCGGCGCCCCAGCAGGCCGGCGGCCAATGGGCTCAGTCCGGCACCTTGCCAACGGTCCACTATCGACTGACGCCCCTGCACCAGCGACGGCCGAGTGTGCTGCATAACACACAGCACAGTCGGCACAGTCACAGTCAGCACAGTCAGCACAGCCAGCACAGTCAGCACCGTCAGCACCGTCAGCACCGTCAGCACCGTCAGCACCGTCAGCACCGTCAGCACCGTCAGCACCGTCAGCACCGTCAGCACCGTCAGCACCGTCAGCACCGTCAGCACCGTCAGCACCGTCAGCACCGTCAGCACCGTCAGCACCGTCAGCACCGTCAGCACCGTCAGCACCGTCAGCACCGTCAGCACCGTCAGCACCGTCAGCACCGTCAGCACCGTCAGCACCGTCAGCACCGTCAGCACCGTCAGCACCGTCAGCACCGTCAGCACCGTCAGCACCGTCAGCACCGTCAGCACCGTCAGCACCGTCAGCACCGTCAGCACCGTCAGCACCGTCAGCACCGTCAGCACCGTCAGCACCGTCAGCACCGTCAGCACCGTCAGCACCGTCAGCACCGTCAGCACCGTCAGCACCGTCAGCACCGTCAGCACCGTCAGCACAGTCAGCACAGTCAGCACAGTCAGTACAGTCAGTACAGTCAGCACAGTCAGTACAGTCAGTACAGTCAGTACAGTCAGTACAGTCAGTACAGTCAGTACAGTCAGTACAGTCAGTACAGTCAGTACAGTCAGTACAGTCAGTACAGTCAGTACAGTCAGTACAGTCAGTACAGTCAGTACAGTCAGTACAGTCAGTACAGTCAGTACAGTCAGTACAGTCAGTACAGTCAGTACAGTCAGTACAGTCAGTACAGTCAGTACAGTCAGTACAGTCAGTACAGTCAGTACAGTCAGTACAGTCAGTACAGTCAGTACAGTCAGTACAGTCAGTACAGTCAGTACAGTCAGTACAGTCAGTACAGTCAGTACAGTCAGTACAGTCAGTACAGTCAGTACAGTCAGTACAGTCAGTACAGTCAGTACAGTCAGTACAGTCAGTACAGTCAGTACAGTCAGTACAGTCAGTACAGTCAGTACAGTCAGTACAGTCAGTACAGTCAGTACAGTCAGTACAGTCAGTACAGTCAGTACAGTCAGTACAGTCAGTACAGTCAGTACAGTCAGTACAGTCAGTACAGTCAGTACAGTCAGTACAGTCAGTACAGTCAGTACAGTCAGTACAGTCAGTACAGTCAGTACAGTCAGTACAGTTAGTAGTCAGCACAGCCAGCAGTCAGCACAGTCAGCACAGTCAGCCGAGCAGACACAGACACGACTCCGCCGTGTCTCCGCCAGTTCGCCGACCCGACTTCAGAATCACAGCGGCCGCCAGCGACACGGCGTCAGTCCGTCGCTCTATTGGTAGCCGCCGAACCGGCGCAACAGAAGGAAACAAAACGGAGGAGCTCAGGCAAGCAGCCGGTGTATGTGTGCGGCAGTTGCCACCACCGCCGGAGCGAAACAGCCGGCGAATGTGCAGAATATCAGCGCAGAGAACCTCGGTCTGGAAAGGATGAACCCAGCGGGAAATGACTCCGACATGGAGGGGAGGGGAGGGGAGGGGGGGGGGGGGAGACACTAGGAGCTGAGGTAAGACCGGGTGTGCATCGGTGAGGTATTGCCGCGTTGACGTGGCAGCAAGACAGCGCACTCAGGAGACAGCTGCGTTAAGCATCATGCAAGCGGCGCGAGTTGAAAACTAGAACGAAAAGACAACGTCCCACGTTTCGGTAAAACAAATGGTATGGATACCAACATTCAGAAAAGGACATCAAGCTGACGACCATACGCACATGGCCACCAGCGAATGTCCGGGACCGGCCCTCCGGCTGGCATATATGGAGACTGCTATCAGCCAGCTGACCCGCGAAGAGTGTAAACTCGGGAGCCAACCGAGCACCGGAGAATGTCAACTGACCTCTGGAGAGCGACTGGTAAACTCGGGAGCCAACCGAGCACCGGAGAATGTCAACTGACCTCTGGAGAGCGACTGGTAAACTCGGGAGCCAACCGAGCACCGGAGAATGTCAACTGACCTCTGGAGAGCGACTCCATCGCTGATCCGGCGACGCTGGAGGAAGCCGGCGACGCCTCCTCCTGGCGTGACTTCCGTGAGGCGTTACCGGGCCGCTTCGAGGTCCGCTTCCGCTTCAGCACGTCACTCAGGCTCCTGGCGGAACAGAGATGGGAGGTCAGAGCCCGGGGGCGAGAGGAGGCAGGTGAGACGCTCTTGGCGACGAGAGGAGGGAAGTTAGAGGGACTTATGGTGGCGAGAGGGAAGTGGAGGTGGACATGGGAGGTTATAGGCTCCTTGTGGCAAGGGGAGAGAAGGTTACGTCATACGCAAGTCTGCTCTGACGAGCACACAAACACGGGCAGTTCCCGACCGAGATACAGCCCACACACCGACCGCCGCAATAGGGGCGCACATTCGGCCCAGGATTCCACACTAGTTTCTACAAACAAGTCTGCGTGATCGGCACCGTCCTACTGACGACCCAACCCTGATCAAGATCTAGGTTGGATCTAAATATGTGATGGATCTTGACTGAGGTTGGAGGCTGGAGCTAGACCTAGATATAGCGTTCGGTAGCCGAGATGGGGCCGGAGCTTGTGTGGAGACAACCCAGGTCATACGGAACCGGCCCGCCGCCGTCACCACCACGCAGTTGCAGCGCCAGCCGCTGACGTGGTATATGTACAGTACAGGTGCGGTGACGTCATCTGACGGACAGACCACAGGCTGCAGCTGACGACGGACCGGCATGTGTCGACTCCGACGAACCTGTGTCACGCCCCACCCCGGACCCGCCGCCGCTGCTGCTGCTGCTGCTCGGATCCCCAGCTGACCCTGTCACGTCTCATCCCGGACCCGCCGCCGCTGCTGCTGCTGCTGCTCGGATCCCCAGCTGGCCCTGTTCAGTACACTCCCGGATCCGCCGCTGCTGCTGTTCGGATCCCCAGCTGGCCCTGTTCAGTACACTCCCGGATCCGCCGCTGCTGCTGTTCGGATCCCCAGCTGGCCCTGTTCAGTACACTCCCGGATCCGCCGGTGCTGCTGTTCGGATCCCCAGCTGGCCCTGTTCAGTACACTCCCGGATCCGCCGCTGCTGCTGTTCGGATCCCCAGCTGGCCCTGTTCAGTTACACTCCCGGATCCGCCGCTGCTGCTGTTCGGATCCCCAGCTGGCCCTGTTCAGTACACTCCCGGATCCGCCGCTGCTGCTGTTCGGATCCCCAGCTGGCCCTGTTCAGTTACACTCCCGGATCCGCCACTGCTGCTGTTCGGATCCCCAGCTGGCCCTGTTCAGTTACACTCCCGGATCCGCCGCTGCTGCTGCTCGGATCCCCAGCTGACCCTGTTCAGTTACACTCCCGGACCCGCCGCTACTGCTGCCGCTGTTCGGATCCCCAGCTCGCCATGTCCAGTAACACTCCCGGACCCGCCGCTGCTGCTACTGTTCGGATCCCCAGCTGGCCCTGTTCAGTTACACTCCCGGACCCGCCGCCGCTGCTGCTGCTGCTCGGACCCCTAGCTGGCCCTGTTCAGTTACACTCCCGGATCCGCCGCTGCTGCTGCTGCTCGGACCCCCAGCTGGCCCTGTTCAGTTACACTCCCGGACTCGCCGCTGCTGCTGCTGCTCGGACCCCCAGCTGGCCCTGTTCAGTTACACTCCCGGACCCGCCGCTGCTGCTGCTGCTGCTGCTGCTCGGACCCCCAGCTGGCCCTGTTCAGTTACACTCCCGGACCCGCCGCCGCTGCTGCTGCTGCTGCTCGGATCCCCAGCTGGCCCTGTTCAGTTACACTCCCGGATCCGCCGCTGCTGCTGTTCGGACCCCAGCTGGCCCTGTTCAGTACACTCCCGGACCCGCCGCTGCTGCTGCTGCTCGGATCCCCAGCTGGCCATGTTCAGTTACACTCCCGGACCCGCCGCCGCCGCTGCTGTTCGGATCCCCAGCTCGCCATGTCCAGTTACACTCCCGGATCCGCCGCTGCTGCTGTTCGGACCCCCAGCTGGCCCTGTCCAGTTACACTCCCGGACCCGCCGCCGCTGCTGCTGCTCGGATCCCCAGCTGGCCCTGTTCAGTTACACTCCCGGATCCGCTGCTGCTGCTGTTCGGATCCCCAGCTCGCCATGTCCAGTTACACTCCCGGACCCGCTGCTGCTGCTGTTCGGACCCCCAGCTGGCCATGTTCAGTTACACTCCTGGATCCGCCGCTGCTGCTGCTCGGACCCCCAGCTGGCCCTGTTCAGTTACACTCCCACAGCTCTGCTCGGCCCGACCGGCCGACTCTCTTCACAACTAGGGCGCACTATTTGTTCACCCAACCGGAGACGTGTTGACAGATGATGTTAACCCAGATTCGCTGATGCATATAGCTGAGAGCAGCCTCAACCTCTCCTCCAAACTAATGCGGTAATCGATGCCACATAAGGCACTCTCACCCCCCCCCCCTCCCCCTCCCTCTCCGAACTAACCCAGATACGGCAATCAATAACGCGGAAGACAGTCTAGTCCCTCCGTCGAAACAGCGGGATCCCCCCTCTCCCCCCGCGCGCGGCACTTATACCCCCCCCCCCCCCGAAAGGTTAGCCGCTCAGACTCAACCGTGCCGGGTTAGGCGTCTCTCACCCGGTCTTGCCTCCCCAGCCTGGCTGGTCCTACCGTCTGGTCCCGCCCTGCGCTCAGACCCTCCCCAGCCGAATACACCAGCCGCTCGCCCGCAACACTCACAGGTTCGTCGGCTCATCCCCAGCTGCCGAGCCGGCGGCGGTCGGCGGCGGCGTCTCCAGGTAGGCTGGCAGTGAGGCGCTGCTGGGGCCGGCCGCGCACAGCTCGGGCCCGCCGCCCACGCCGGCGCCGGCACCGCCGCCCACCGGCGACGGCGTGGGCGCCGTGGGGTCGGCCGCCAGCTGGTTGATCTGGTATACCACGCCTGGCGAGAGAGGAGAGAGATAGGAGAGTGGTGTCACACGGCGCCATGCACGGCCAGATCTCATGCTGGGATCTCATCGACGGGAGAATCAGTGAACGTTGGCAGAACAAAACTCGTGTGGTGCGTTCAATATGCAAGGTTATGCGACTATGATGAACGATCAGTAAACCTTATCTGTCAGAAGCGATGTTGTGGTGTTGGCCAATGCAACATTGGGAGAATATAACACAGCTATCTTAATTTAAGCTTCCAGACCTTGACAATTAGTTTGACTCACATTAAGGCATGGCAAAGCTGAAGGCTGTAGCTTCCTTGGTGCATAATAATAATACATTATTATTATGTACCAAGTATTATTATGTACCAAGGAAGTTTATTATGCACAATGCATGCAATGCATTGTGCAATATTTGAATAAACATGTATTCAAATAACAGATGCTAAACTAGATGAAAATGTCACCAGGCCATCGGTTCAAACCAACAGCGCCCGGTTGCGACAGGACCGGCAGTCTTCACTCCGTACCTTCGCGTCTAAAGTGGACGCTGCACTGCTCAGGTAGCTTCTGGATCAGCACCTCGGCCAGCTGCAGCGCGGCCACGACGATCTTCAGGTCGCCCGAGGACAGCATGCCGGTCAGGTGGGAGGACACCTCCTGGATGCCCACCAGGTCCTGTGGACATACCACCGCCGGTCAGAGCACGTTCGCATACAGTCACAGACGCACACACTGATGCAAAGTCCGCACACAGAGACAGAGACAGTCGACACAGCTGAGACTGGCACATCTCGCCAAGACCAGCGTCTTGGGGCGAGCCACGGTCACCCACCGGCCTTGACGCCGGTCCCACAGCCCGGTGCAGCAGCGGCAGATCGATCGAAGGCACCTTTCGCGTCTGTTGCTGGGCTGTATGCGGATCCACCCAGGAGCCCCGTCACTCTCCCTAGTATCGGGAGGCGGCTATATAAGAGGCGTACCTCGCTGGTAATAACACGGTCCATCACACTCGATACGCTATATTTACTGACAGTGTTCGCCTGGTAACGCAGTCTGAGGATGATCATTTGGGCTTATGGGAGCAGTAACTGCCTTGGTCATATTGTGCCCATTGGTAACGGAGTTCGCATTCTGTAGTATTATGTACAGTACCGAACTTTGGCTGCACATACCCTTTGTTGTTTGTTAGCTTACTGGAGTCTTACGGCGCCGATTGTTCAGGTCATTTTGTGCCAATAGCTGCACATACCGCACACCAAACCCTTATCTCCCGCAATCAGCCGCCCCTCCGCGCACTCTCTTCACCCTACCCTCTCCACCGCCGCCGCCACCCACCTTCACCCTACCCCCCTCCACCGCCACCCACCTGCATCCTCTCCACCGCCACCCACCTGCACCCTACCCCCTCCACCGCCGCCGCCACCCACCTCCTGCACCCTACCCCCTCCACCGCCGCCGCCGCCACCCACCTTCACCCTACCCCTCCACCTTCACCCTACCCCTCCTCCACCGCCGCCGCCACCCACCTTCAGCATATCCGGACTGGCGAAGTAGACCATCCTCAGTATCGCTCTCAGGCACATATGTCGGACGGCTGGGCCTGCGCACGAGCTGTACACCTTGTACAGGATGGAGAACAGCGTGCCGACCAGGCCGGCGAACAGCGCCCTGTTGCCCTGCAGCGCCACGAGGCGCGGGTCGGAGCCGGGAGGCGGCGCCGGCGCCGGGGTCCCCGGAGCGCCGGCGCCGCCCGCCGGACCGGTGACGGTGCGCCGCTGGATCGGTCGCGACGTGCCGGTGCCCTCGTTGATCTGGCGCATCGTGTTGAAGTCGATGGTGTAGTGGCGGCCCATGAAGTCGAGCTGTACCTCGTCGTCGCCGGCCTGGTTCGCCGTCTGTAACGCGCAGGTGGAGAGGCAGAGTTACGCACGTGCGTTTGGTAGAGTTGGCAGGCATAATTTCATATTTCATCGGCACATGGCGCGATGCCGGAATGACTCATCTCTCGATATAGAATCGAACTCGGAATCACCAACCATTCAATCAATCAATATGAACCATTCAACTGCAATCGTTTACCAGCGACGGACACATATGAGCGCAATCTGACATCGAAATCAAACACTGGTCGTGACGAAATTAAACCATAATGAACGAAATTCATCCCACCGGCATTGTGTCCAAAGGTGGGCCGCAGAACACACGCCCAGCGAAAATGAACTCAACAAGATCTACAGGATTGACTCACAGGATAACTACGGGGAGCCCACTCGCTTAAAACGAACACCGCAACAGCTAAACGTCACACATAGCAGGACCTCCACGTCCGTTGTACTGTATGGCACCCGCCGTGCCCGCATTCCACAGCAACGGAGGCTGCGCCGTGCCGTGTCCACCGTCCAGGGTGCTGACTAACAGTACCTACAAACCAAACCGAGCCAGAAACGAGGGGTCAGCCGTCCTCACCTCGATCGTGAAGCTGTCGGCGTGAGAGTAGTTGTGCCAGTTGCTGCGGTCGTCCCGCCACTGCCACTGCACGTACTCCTGGGGAGAGGGAGAGTCAGACTCAGTCGGAGTCAGATGTCAGCCAGACTCAGTCTCAGTCGGAGTCAGATATCAGCGTCGGACTCGAGAGTCCGAGTCAGCGATACAAGACGCCGAGTCAGACTCAGGGTCGGTGAAGGCGGCCGTCGAACTAACAGCACGGCTACCGCCGCGACAGCAGTCAGACTCGGTTGTATGGGTACAGCTGCTCGAACCTCTCACACGGGGTACGGGGACCACCAGTCGGCCAAATCGGCAACGAAACGGACCACAGTGGCAGATGGTCGTTAACAGTAGCCGCCCGCCATCCATCCGACTCACACATAACACACTCCCGCCATCCATCCGACTCACACATAACACACATCCCGCCATCCATCCGACTCACTCATAACACACTCCCGCCATCCATCCGACTCACTCATAACACACTCCCGCCATCCATCCGACTCACTCATAACACACTGCCGTGACCCGTCCATGTCTCTTCAGCCGGGCCCTCCGTAACCAGGTCCTGGACCGTTCGTAGTTTTCGGATCCAGTGACATCGCTGGATATTTTAAGCCCATTTACAATGTAAGGAAATGTGAAAACCACGTCATATTACGGTTGAAACTAGCCTCGCTTTGTTGTACTATTAACTCCGCAAAAGTGATGTTCAGACAAAAACGATAACATGTCATGAATTTAATTGTCTGAGACAGCTCCGACAGTGACATTCGTGACATGATTCGTGACAGAATAGTGTAGCATGTAGGCAGCAGGCATGTACCCGAACGTCCGACCTACCCGGGGTATATCCTCACCCATGTCCGACCTACCCGGGGATATATCGTAGACGTCCGACCTACAGCTCTAGAGTATATCCTCACCGATGTCCGACCTACCCGGGGATATATCGTAGACGTCCGACCTACAGCTCTAGAGTATATCCTCACCCATGTCCGACCTACCCGGGGATATATCGTAGACGTCCGACCTACAGCTCTTAAGTATATCCTCACCAATGTCCGACCTACCCGGTGATATATCGTAGACGTCCGACCTACAGCTCTAGAGTATATCCTCACCGATGTCCGACCTACCCGGGGATATATCGTAGACGTCCGACCTACAGCTCTAGAGTATATCCTCACCGATGTCCGACCTACCTGGGGATATATCGTAGACGTCCGACCTACAGCTCTAGAGTATATCCTCACCGATGTCCGACCTACCCGGGGATATATCGTAGACGTCCGACCTACAGCTCTAAAGTATATCCTCACCAATGTCCGACCTACCCGGGGATATATCGTAGACGTCCGACCTACAGCTCTAGAGTATATCCTCACCGATGTGGGGCTATATCGTAGATGTCCGACCTACAGCTCTAGAGTATATCCTCACCGATGTCCGACCTACCTGGGGATATATCGTAGACGTCCGACCTACAGCTCTAGAGTATATCCTCACCGATGTGGGGCTATATCGTAGATGTCCGACCTACAGCTCTAGAGTATATCCTCACCGATGTCTGACCTACCCGGGGATATATCGTAGACGTCCGACCTACAGCTCTAGAGTATATCCTCACCGATGTCCGACCTACCCGGGGATATATCGTAGACGTCCGACCTACAGCTCTAGAGTATATCCTCACCGATGTCCGACCTACCCGGGGATATATCGTAGACGTCCGACCTACAGCTCTAGAGTATATCCTCACCGATGTCCGACCTACCCGGGGATATATCGTAGACGTCCGACCTACAGCTCTAGAGTATATCCTCACCGATGTCCGACCTACCCGAGGGTATATCGTAGACGTCCGACCTACAGCTCTAGAGTATATCCTCACCGATGTCCGACCTACAGCTCTAGAGTATATCCTCACCGATGTCCGACCTACCTGGTGATATATCGTAGACGTCCGACCTACATCTCTAGAGTATATCCTCACCGATGTCCGACCTACATCTCTAGAGTATATCCTCACCGATGTCCGACCTACCTGGGGATATATCGTAGACGTCCGACCTACAGCTCTAGAGTATATCCTCACCGATGTCCGACCTACCCGAGGGTATATCGTAGACGTCCGACCTACAGCTCTAGAGTATATCCTCACCGATGTCTGACCTACCCGGGGATATATCGTAGACGTCCGACCTACAGCTCTAGGGTATATCCTCACCGATGTCCGACCTACAGCTCTAGAGTATATCCTCACCGATGTCTGACCTACCTGGGGATATATCGTAGACGTCCGACCTACAGCTCTAGGGTATATCCTCACCGATGTCCGACCTACAGCTCTAGAGTATATCCTCACCGATGTCTGACCTACCTGGGGATATATCGTAGACGTCCGACCTACAGCTCTAGGGTATATCCTCACCGATGTCCGACCTACAGCTCTAGAGTATATCCTCACCGATGTCTGACCTACCTGGGGATATATCGTAGACGTCCGACCTACAGCTCTAGGGTATATCCTCACCGATGTCCGACCTACAGCTCTAGAGTATATCCTCACCGATATCCGACCTACAGCTCTAGAGTATATCCTCACCGATGTCTGACCTACCTGGGGATATATCGTAGACGTCCGACCTACATCTCTAGAGTATATCCTCACCGATGTCCGACCTACATCTCTAGAGTATATCCTCACCGATGTCTGACCTACCTGGGGATATATCGTAGACGTCCGACCTACATCTCTAGAGTATATCCTCACCGATGTCCGACCTACCCGAGGGTATATCCTGAAGAGCCACTGGTCGACGCTGAAGAGGCCATCGGTGGGCAGCGAGGGCAGCAGGTCACCCACCAGGCACATCAGCGCGTACAGCTCCTCCGGGTTCCGCGAGACCAGCTCCATCTGTCGACAGAACAGATAAGTGTGACGTCATACACAGCTGCTCCTCCGGGTTCCGCGAGACCAGCTCCATCTGTCGACAGAACAGACAAGGGTGACGTTATACTCAGCTGCTCCTCCGGGTTCCGAGAGACCAGCTCCATCTGTCGACAGAACATACAAGTGTGACGTCATACACAGCTGCTCCTCTCCGGGCTCCGAGAGACTAGCTCCATCTGCCGTTAAACAGAGCCACATGTAACGTCATGCATATGTGACGTCATACATACACCGGCCGGCTCAAGGCTGACCCACTATGGCGTCACTTTAGACATCATCTGTATCACCATGCCGTCCCTGCCGACGGCCTCTTTGCGAGGCCATATAACTCCCGACCAGCCCCTCTGTGACGCCACACATACCCGCCACCAACCACCATCTCTATGACGTCACACTCCACACACACACACATACACTCCGCCCGGCGGGCGGGCGGCGGGAGGAGTTATCGATTGCTACCGTGACGTCACCACCGCTGTGTGGCAGACAAACAGAGAGGCCGTGTGGCGCGGCCGGCCGAGCGGCGTGCCGGCCGAGCGGCGTGCCGGCCGAGCCATCCGGCCACTGGCCGAGCCAGCCAGCCAGCCGGCCGGCTTACCGGACATACTGCATCGATTGAGACATACTCACGAATAGAGATACTAGTGCGTGGTATTGGCAGCCGCAAAACACCGCCCGGTTGGAACAGGCTGTTAACAACAGCTGCACAAATAGAGCGCCAGACTTAGCTGACAAGGTGCAAACAAAGCAGAAATGTCTGTTCCACGCAGTTGCGAGGGGCTGGGGCACCAACCGCGGTTCACAATCTCAGGATGACAAGGTGCAAACAAAGCAGAAATGTCTGCTCCACGCAGTTGCGAGCGGCTGGGACACCAGCCGCCGCGGTTCACAATCTCAGAATGACAAGGTGCAAACAAAGCAGAAATGTCTGCTCCACGCAGTTGCGAGCGGCTGGGGCACCAGCCGCCGTGGTTCACAATCTCAGGATGACAAGGTGCAAACAAAGCAGAAATGTCTGCTCCACGCAGTTGCGAGGGGCTGGGACACCAGCCGCGGTTCACAATCTCAGAATGACAAGGTGCAAACAAAGCAGAAATGTCTGCTCCACGCAGTTGCGAGGGGCTGGGACACCAACCGCCGCGGTTCACAATCTCAGGATGACAAGGTGCAAACAAAGCAGAAATGTCTGCTCCACGCAGTTGCGAGCGGCTGGGACACCAACCGCCGCGGTTCACAATCTCAGGATGACAAGGTGCAAACAAAGCAGAAATGTCTGCTCCACGTCTGCTCCACGCAGTTGCGAGGGGCTGGGGCACCAACCGCGGTTCACAATCTCAGAATGACAAGGTGCAAACAAAGCAGAAATGTCTGCTCCACGTCTGCTCCACGCAGTTGCGAGGGGCTGGGGCACCAACCGCGGTTCACAATCTCAGGATGACAAGGTGCAAACAAAGCAGAAATGTCTGCTCCACGCAGTTGCGAGGGGCTGGGACACCAGCCGAGGTTCACAATCTCAGAATGACAAGGTGCAAACAAAGCAGAAATGTCTGCTCCACGCAGTTGCGAGCGGCTGGGGCACCAGCCGCCGCGGTTCACAATCTCAGAATGACAAGGTGCAAACAAAGCAGAAATGTCTGCTCCACGCAGTTGCGAGCGGCTGGGGCACCAACCGCGGTTCACAATCTCAGGATGACAAGGTGCAAACAAAGCAGAAATGTCTGCTCCACGTCTGCTCCACGCAGTTGCGAGCGGCTGGGACACCAACCGCGGTTCACAATCTCAGAATGACAAGGTGCAAACAAAGCAGAAATGTCTGCTCCACGCAGTTGCGAGCGGCTGGGACACCAACCGCCGCGGTTCACAATCTCAGGATGACAAGGTGCAAACAAAGCAGAAATGTCTGCTCCACGCAGTTGCGAGCGGCTGGGACACCAACCGCCGCGGTTCACAATCTCAGGATGACAAGGTGCAAACAAAGCAGAAATGTCTGCTCCACGCAGTTGCGAGCGGCTGGGACACCAGCCGCGGTTCACAATCTCAGAATGACAAGGTGCAAACAAAGCAGAAATGTCTGCTCCACGTCTGCTCCACGCAGTTGCGAGCGGCTGGGACACCAACCGCCGCGGTTCACAATCTCAGGATGACAAGGTGTAAACAAAGCAGAAATGTCTGCTCCACGCAGTTGCGAGCGGCTGGGACACCAGCCGCGGTTCACAATCTCAGAATGACAAGGTGCAAACAAAGCAGAAATGTCTGCTCCACGTCTGCTCCACGCAGTTGCGAGCGGCTGGGACACCAACCGCCGAGGTTCACAATCTCAGGATGACAAGGTGCAAACAAAGCAGAAATGTCTGCTCCACGCAGTTGCAAGCGGCTGGGACACCAGCCGCGGTTCACAATCTCAGAATGACAAGGTGCAAACAAAGCAGAAATGTCTGCTCCACGTCTGCTCCACGCAGTTGCGAGCGGCTGGGACACCAACCGCCGCGGTTCACAATCTCAGGATGACAAGGTGCAAACAAAGCAGAAATGTCTGCTCCACGCAGTTGCGAGCGGCTGGGACACCAGCCGCGGTTCACAATCTCAGAATGACAAGGTGCAAACAAAGCAGAAATGTCTGCTCCACGCAGTTGCGAGCGGCTGGGACACCAGCCGCGGTTCACAATCTCAGAATGACAAGGTGCAAACAAAGCAGAAATGTCTGCTCCACGCAGTTGCGAGCGGCTGGGACACCAGCCGCCGCGGTTCACAATCTCAGAATGACAAGGTGCAAACAAAGCAGAAATGTCTGCTCCACGCAGTTGCGAGCGGCTGGGACAGCAGCCGCGGTTCACAATCTCAGAATGACAAGGTGCAAACAAAGCAGAAATGTCTGCTCCACGCAGTTGCGAGCGGCTGGGGCACCAACCGCCGCGGTTCACAATCTCAGAATGACAAGGTGCAAACAAAGCAGAAATGTCTGCTCCACGCAGTTGCGAGCGGCTGGGGCACCAACCGCGGTTCACAATCTCAGAATGACAAGGTGCAAACAAAGCAGAAATGTCTGCTCCACGCAGTTGCGAGCGGCTGGGACACCAGCCGCGGTTCACAATATCAGAATGACAAGGTGCAAACAAAGCAGAAATGTCTGCTCCACGTCTGCTCCACGCAGTTGCGAGCGGCTGGGACACCAGCCGCCGCGGTTCGCAATCTCAGAATGACAAGGTGCAAACAAAGCAGAAATGTCTGCTCCACGCAGTTGCGAGCGGCTGGGACACCAGCCGCCGCGGTTCACAATCTCAGAATGACAAGGTGCAAACAAAGCAGAAATGTCTGCTCCACGTCTGCTCCACGCAGTTGCGAGCGGCTGGGACACCAGCCGCCGCGGTTCACAATCTCAGAATGACAAGGTGCAAACAAAGCAGAAATGTCTGCTCCACGTCTGCTCCACGCAGTTGCGAGCGGCTGGGACACCAGCCGCCGTGGTTCACAATCTCAGAATGACAAGGTGCAAACAAAGCAGAAATGTCTGCTCCACGCAGTTGCGAGCGGCTGGGACACCAGCCGCCGCGGTTCACAATCTCAGAATGACAAGGTGCAAACAAAGCAGAAATGTCTGCTCCACGCAGTTGCGAGCGGCTGGGACACCAGCCGCCGCGGTTCACAATCTCAGAATGACAAGGTGCAAACAAAGCAGAAATGTCTGCTCCACGTCTGCTCCACGCAGTTGCGAGCGGCTGGGACACCAGCCGCCGCGGTTCACAATCTCAGAATGACAAGGTGCAAACAAAGCAGAAATGTCTGCTCCACGTCTGCTCCACGCAGTTGCGAGCGGCTGGGACACCAGCCGCCGCGGTTCACAATCTCAGAATGACAAGGTGCAAACAAAGCAGAAATGTCTGCTCCACGCAGTTGCGAGCGGCTGGGACACCAGCCGCCGCGGTTCACAATCTCAGAATGACAAGGTGCAAACAAAGCAGAAATGTCTGCTCCACGTCTGCTCCACGCAGTTGCGAGCGGCTGGGACACCAGCCGCCGCGGTTCACAATCTCAGAATGACAAGGTGCAAACAAAGCAGAAATGTCTGCTCCACGCAGTTGCGAGCGGCTGGGAAACCAGCCGCCGCGGTTCACAATCTCAGAATGACAAGGTGCAAACAAAGCAGAAATGTCTGCTCCACGCAGTTGCGAGCGGCTGGGACACCAGCCGCCGCGGTTCACAATCTCAGAATGACAAGGTGCAAACAAAGCAGAAATGTCTGCTCCACGCAGTTGCGAGCGGCTGGGACACCAGCCGCCGCGGTTCACAATCTCAGAATGAGAAGGTGCAAACAAAGCAGAAATGTCTGCTCCACGTCTGCTCCACGCAGTTGCGAGCGGCTGGGGCACCAGCCGCCGCGGTTCACAATCTCAGAATGACAAGGTGCAAACAAAGCAGAAATGTCTGCTCCACGTCTGCTCCACGCAGTTGCGAGCGGCTGGGACACCAGCCGCCGCGGTTCACAATCTCAGAATGACAAGGTGCAAACAAAGCAGAAATGTCTGCTCCACGCAGTTGCGAGCGGCTGGGACACCAGCCGCCGCGGTTCACAATCTCAGAATGACAAGGTGCAAACAAAGCAGAAATGTCTGCTCCACGCAGTTGCGAGCGGCTGGGACACCAGCCTCGGTTCACAATCTCAGAATGACAAGGTGCAAACAAAGCAGAAATGTCTGCTCCACGCAGTTGCGAGCGGCTGGGGCACCAACCGCCGCGGCTCACAATCTCAGAATGGCAAGGTGCAAACAAAGCAGAAATGTCTGCTCCACGCAGTTGCGAGCGGCTGGGGCACCAGCCGCCGCGGTTCACAATCTCAGAATGACAAGGTGCAAACAAAGCAGAAATGTCTGCTCCACGCAGTTGCGAGCGGCTGGGGCACCAGCCGCCGCGGTTCACAATCTCAGAATGACAAGGTGCAAACAAAGCAGAAATGTCTGCTCCACGTCTGCTCCACGCAGTTGCGAGCGGCTGGGACACCAGCCGCCGCGGTTCACAATCTCAGAATGACAAGGTGCAAACAAAGCAGAAATGTCTGCTCCACGTCTGCTCCACGCAGTTGCGAGCGGCTGGGGCACCAGCCGCCGCGGTTCACAATCTCAGAATGACAAGGTGCAAACAAAGCAGAAATGTCTGCTCCACGCAGTTGCGAGCGGCTGGGACACCAGCCGCCGCGGTTCACAATCTCAGAATGACAAGGTGCAAACAAAGCAGAAATGTCTGCTCCACGTCTGCTCCACGCAGTTGCGAGCGGCTGGGACACCAGCCGCCGCGGTTCACAATCTCAGGAACACGACAATACTATTCTCACCGTGTCGCAAGCACAAGAACCCTAGCCGCCTGGCGACAACACACACTGCATTTACCATCACTAATTAACCCCTGCACGCACAAAGCTCTCAACTTCATCCCCAACGTTACCAAACAATACAGCACGAAGACTCGGCATCACTGCCAACCAGACTAGTGCTGGATTCCGCTTCAGCGGAGTCGTTTCCGATTCCATGCCAAGCCAGATGGGTCTGATTCCGATTCCAATATATATTTTACTAGGGGAATCGATTCCGAATCCAGGGCACCTAAAAAGCTTGATTCCGAATCCGATTCTATTGATTCCACTCTGCATACAAATTTCCGATCATATTTTGTACAAATGACATGAATGACACAAATAGTAATATTAAATATATTACACACTACACACTACACAGGTATATTTACTATGGCTATTTTGCTATAGAACTTCAAATAATTTCATGAATTTGTTGAAGATTGTTGTATGTCTCCACCTAAATAAGTATAATTACTGATAATGTTTATTGACCCTCATTAGGCAAACAAATCATCGCTTAGCGTTGCTCTATGTATGAATGCTAAAAAAATCAAATTACCGTCAGGGAAGTTTAAATTAATGGTCAGAGTGATGTTTACGATAATAAGACGGAATCACTTGACATTGCCATTGATTCCGATTCCGATTACATCATTTTCTAAAAATGATTGACTCCACCTGATTCCGAGTCCACCCAGATGCGAATGGAATCGAATCCCATTCCAGTACAAACGGAATCGATTCCGGAATCGGATTCGATTCCACTGGAACCAAGCACAAGTCTGTAGTGCCAACACGCAAATACATCATCAATACCCCCCCCCCCCCCCCGCAACTGCACACAACACAAAAACACAGCACAAACACTCGCCACTACTGCCACAATCACGGAACAAACTCTCGTATCCTATCAACACAACAAAACAAACACGTCCCCCACCGCGGCCATCTCCTCGAGCCGCCCCCGGCCACCAGACCGCAGACATCCTGCCTCCCCCCCCCCCTCGGTGATGACCTTCCGGTACCCCCCAGTCATCCATTGACCGTATGTGTCACCATCGGGACGGATTCCCGAGAATCTCCGCCACATTTCCTTGGAGGGGAGGTGTATACAGACCGCCATACCACAGCTGGACCTGGATGATCAGTCCTGGATGTCAGACGGCGATGATTTAGGCTTTAGGGTGCTCCGACTTTTTGGCCATCAATCGCCCTCGAGTCACGATTATCAGCCGATAATTGGGGTTGTCGGCTGCATCGGCAGGGAGTGTTCAATAATGACGACCACAGCCAGCAAAATTCCACCTGCCCCTTGAAGATCATCGAGTCTCCCCGCGCGGTGGAACGAGCGAGTGAGCTCCTCTCGGAGAGCCAGAGAGAGCCTCTCTCCATCGAGCCTCGCCGCGCGGTGGAACGAGCGAGTGAGCTCCTCTCGGAGAGCCAGAGAGAGCCTCTCTCCATCGAGCCTCGCCGCGCGGTGGAACGAGCGAGTGAGCTCCTCTCGGAGAGCCAGAGAGAGCCTCTCTCCATCGAGCCTCGCCGCGCGGTGGAACGAGCGAGTGAGCTCCTCTCCATCGAGCCAGAGAGAGCCTCTCTCCATCGAGCCTCGCCGCGCGGTGGAACGAGCGAGTGAGCTCCTCTCGGAGAGCCAGAGAGAGCCTCTCTCCATCGAGCCTCGCCACGCGGTGGAACGAGCGAGTGAGCTCCTCTCGGAGAGCCAGAGAGCCTCTCTCCATCGAGCCTCGCCGCGCGGTGGAACGAGCGAGTAAGCTCCTCTCGGAGAGCCAGAGAGAGAGAGAGAGCCTCTCTCCATCGAGCCTCGCCGCGCGGTGGAACGAGCGAGTGAGCTCCTCTCGGAGAGTCAGAGAGAGCCTCTCTCCATTTTGAGCCAATCGCGCTCGGGCCGGGGTCGATTCTCATTACGTTTTTCTGCCGTCAGAACGGGCCCAGATAGCTGGCGTCAGTCGGGCTCCAGACGGCGGCTGCAATCAAGGCGGCGACGCACGCCAGCGAGGAAACGGATGGAGACGGTAACAAATAATAGACGGAGAGGTCCCCTGGCCGGCCGCGGGGTTCCTTAGTGGCGGCCAACATAGTCAGCATATCACACTACGGACCAAGACCGACACCAGACGCACATACCACCAGCAGCAGCAGCAGCCCGCCTGTAGCATTCCCTCTCAAACCCACACCAGACGCACACACCAGTATGTATCATTCCCCTCCCAAACCGAACACCAGACGCACACACCAGCCTATATCATTCCCCTCTGAAACCCACACCAGACGCACACACCAGCCTATATCATTCCCCTCCCAAACCTACATCAGCCCAAGCATGACGATGTTTTGTGCTTTAGAGCGCCGTAACCGTCAAATCACGGTTCGCATGTCTCAGGAGCATTCGCCACAAGGACCATCACGCGGCGTTTAGGAGCGCACCGGGACCCCGCCCGTCCGTCGGTCGGTCGGTCGGTCGGTCGGTTCTGTGCCGTCCTTGCTGGTAACGATCGGCCGCCGCTGGATCACTGGCAGCAGCGCCACGCAGTTCACTCAGGCCGCCGCCACCGCCGCCACCGCCTCCTCAAAGGAACCAATTTGTCGCCGCACAACCGTGGCGATTGCCAAACAGGTCACTGTTGCCGGCACGGCACAGAGCGGAGATAGCAACAGGACGTGTTTGGAGGGAGCGGAGGTAGCAACAGGACGTGTTTGGAGGGAGTGGAGGTGACAACAGGACGCGTTTGAGAGAGCGGAGGCGTCGGTAGCGGGGCAACAGCCGTGACGACAGTAAAGATGGTGATGATTTCGGCTTACGAGCGCCGCAACGGCCAGGGTTATATGGTGTGCCGTGATGACAGTGAAGATGGCAGGTTGATAGCTGCATACATCGCGCCAGGAAGCAGACTCCCGCCATTCACGGTCGTTCGTGACCTCGCCGAATCAACACGCACGTTGTCTAGAAACGCGACGAACCTTGCATGATTCTCAACGAACCAACGCCAACGCTAACACAGTCGGCCGTCGCCAGAGGCCACATGGAGCGCCGCGCCGCGAGTGCGGCAGTCGCCACTCCCCCGTGATTTGGGGCCTTCAGCGCGCTGCAACTACTGCGGTTATATGTCGTTCTACGACGCTCAGCCGTTCCCGGTTTCCGAGCAGCAAGATACGAAGCGCACGTATTACGGTTTCCGTGGTTACAACGTTCAATCGTTCCTGGTTACAAAGGTCGCCCGTCCCCGGTGTCGATGGTTACACGACGCTCACCTGTTCGCGATTTCCGACCAGCAGGTAGCAGAGCGTGTCTGCGATGTTCTCGGAGAGCAGCTGGACGGCGATGTCGGGGCAGTAGCTGCAGAGCACGCGCAGCATCTTGGTCACCTCGCAGAACGTGGAGCTGCTGATGACGGGCGGCGTGGCCATCAGCTGAGACGGAGAGAGAGAGAGAGAGAGACGCAGGCGGAGGTCGAATGTCAGACAATACAGACGCGGGCAGGTCAGACGGAGAGAGAAGCAAGCGGGGGTCGAATGTCAGACAATAAAGACGCGGGCAGGTCAGACGGAGAGAGAGATACGCAGGCGGGGGTCGAATGTCAGACAATAAAGACGCGGGCAGGTCAGACACAAGAGAGACGCAGGCGGGGGTCGAATGTCAGACAATATAGACGCGGGCAGGTCAGACACGAGAGAGACGCAGGCGGGGGTCGAATGTCAGACAATAAAGACGCGGGCAGGTCAGACACGAGAGAGACGCAGGCGGGGGTCGAATGTCAGACAATAAAGACGCGGGCAGGTCAGACGGAGAGAGACGCAGGCGGGGGTCGAATGTCAGACAATAAAGACGCGGGCAGGTCAGCCACGAGAGAGACGCAGACGGAGACCATTTTCTGTCATCAGGAATAAACAAATGCATCGTTTTCTGTTATCAAAATCAATAACTATCGAGCGAAAAATATAGGACATACATCAAACACAGATTAGTCAAACAGCATTGCTACGGCCTACCATCACACCTCACCAGGCAAGTCTCAAACTGAAAAGCATCCTCTCCTACACGAGGCTGTGAACACCGCTCACAGGAGGTCAATCGATCCGGGAGGCCAGTGCAGCGTTTGTAATGCCACACCTGTGCCAACACCAGCCCAGAGGTCGACCCACGTGTTGCGGCGTACGCCGCCAGGTGGCGCGGCCCGAACGTCGACAGCAGCAGGGGGGACAGGGGTGGAGACGCGTTCCGATGAAAACGGGCAACGTGATTACTGAAGATGTTTGAATTAATGCAATTGGAAATGTTACAGAGAATGTATTTATGAAGCAAATGGCATTGCACATATAGTACCATGAAGCTTTCAGGCCTGTGATCATATACAAATTTCGATGAATAATAAGTCAGGGTCCTAGGCTAGCTTTGAAGCCAGGGTGTGGAGTGGAAAATTCAGCCTAAAAAAGACCATATGATGCACTCGGTTTTGCCAAAACTCACGCATCAGATTCAGCTGTTGGAAATGGCAGTACTTCCGCAACCGTTTTTTGTTCTTCATCCACACATTAATATTAGCATTATAATATCAGTGTTAGGGTTACCTATAGTTAAAAGGACTATCCCACCTTAACATTATATTTGAGTCGAGATAGCCATTTTGATGGCTAGGCATTGAAATTAAGTATGGTAGCAGTTAAAACAACCACAATGATCTAATACAAAAATATATTAGAGTTTGATTTTGACATCTGTAAAAAATAAGGCCCATGTGTATTTGAATAGGGCCTCTAAACCGACAGTGTCGTCTCCCTTTAACCAACTGGTAATGATAGTCGACTTGTTTTAAGGTCAGCCTTGGAATATTTTCGTCTTTCATTCTCCATACCCGGGTGGTTCGCATCTAGAGGCTAGCACTATCAGCTGGAGTTGATCAGCAGTTGGCCGCCAGGGACCGCTAGTGAGCCAGGGTGTTATGACGTCGCAAGCAAATGGTACCAGTTACATATTTAACGCTAAATATTTGTTTATTTATAAAATAAATAAATCAATCAATATTTAGTGGTACCATTTGCTTGTGACGTCATAACACCCCGGCTCACTAGCGGTCCCTGCGGTCAACTGCTCCAACAACTCCAGCTGATAGTGCTAGCCACACCGGGTGGTTCGCTGTTTTTCTGCGCAATAGATGTCGACAAAAAATTGTTCCATACATTTGGCAGCACAAAGGATTTCTCTGTATTAAAAACAATCATATGACGTCACCAACCCAACTTTCCGCTTAAAACTAAAAGTTGAATATCTTCAAAGATAAGCAATTTGTTTCGGGAAAAAAGTTCACGAACATGTTCAGCGACCTCGCTGACATGTAGACATACAATTAAGTGTGATTCGCACAACTTCAAAAGGTGTGACAGTCCCTTTAACCAATACATCCTGGTTTAGGGAGTGGAAATTCACAGTCAAACTGGGGGAAAAGAGTGGGAAAATATTACGCACAGGGTGTCGTTTTCCACCCAAATTTGACAATCCTAGGACACTGAATAAGTGTCGTGTGCTTTTTCATAGTATGATCATGATGACGATGATTTGGGTGTTTTACAGCACTGCGACTTCTAAGCTACACGACGCCAGTTATATATAATGAAATTAAACAAGGTCTCAATGATCGCGACATATTGCGTTGATAACTTCAGCTCTGCCGCGTGCGGCGGATCGGCAGAGGCGGACCAGCGTGACATGGCAAGTCATCAGGACGGCGTGACGTGACATGACAGCAGACCAGCGTGACATGTCATCAGGACGGCGTGACGTGACATAACAGCAGGCCAGCGTGACGTGACATGTCATCAGGACGGCGTGAACGTGACATGACAGCAGACAGCGTGACATGACAGATAGCACGCCAGCGTGACATGAAACCGCCAGCTGACCATCTCGCAGCCGACCGGGCAGCGTGCCGCCAGCGATAATCCCATCCGAGTCTCGAAACCACTCCACGGGACGCTACGAACTCACAGCGTTGTGCCTTTATACAGCACGCCGGCGCCAGCACATGCCACTTTCGATGGGTTTGCGGTAACACTATAACTCCACCCATCCATCAGCAGGGCGCGCTTCGGCCGAACCCACGCCGGCTGCAGTGCGATACCGCCGCTGCAAACACTAACATTCACCAATGAGAATGACTGATGGAGCGCGCCTGCTATCTCGGAGCCGACAGTTCTCGGACCGGCCTCGGGGTCACATCCTGTTGCGGGTGTCGGCGCGCCGCGCGCCCCGGTGTCGTGACCTTAATTCACAGGAAGCCACCGAGGCACGTGCCCGTCCAATAACAAACCGTGGTCGGCGCGGCGCCAAGATTACCACCACAAGAGCGGCAGCCGGCGGCGGCGGCGGTCCAACCATGCCGCCTACCACCGCGGGCATACACATGGCGCGGGGAAACACCCCCCCCCCCCCGGATCATTAACACGTCCACAGACGGCCACGGCACGGCCACGGCACGGCACGGCACGGCCACGGCACGGCCCGGCCACGGCACGGCCACGGGCACGGCCACGGCACGGCCACGGGCACGGCCACGGCACGGCCACGGCACGGCCACGGCACGGCCACGGCACGGCCACGGCACGGCACGGCACGGCCACGCACGGCCACGGCACGGCCACGGCACGGCCACGGCACGCCACGGCACGGCCACGGCACGGCCACGGCACGGCCACGGCACGGCCACGGGCACGGCCACGGCACGGCCACGGCACGGCCACGACACGGCCACGGCACGGCCACGGCACGGCCACGGCACGGCCACGGCACGGCCACGGACACGGCCACGGCACGGCCACGGCACGGCCACGGCACGGCCACGGCACGGCCACGCACGGCCACGGCACGGCCCACGGCACGGCCACGGCACGGCCACGGCCACGGCCACGGCCACGGCACTGCCACGGCACGGCACGGCCACGGCACGGCCACGGCCACGGCACCTGCCACGGCACTGCCACGGCACGGCACGGCACGGCCCACGGCCACGCACGGCCACGGCACGGCACGGCACGGCCACGGCCACGGCCACGGCACCGGCACGGCAGTCCGCCGTACTCGGTACGATCCACCGCCGGTGACTTCTACAGAACTCAGCCCAAACAGGCAGGCCAGACCGCAGCGGCCGAGTCCAGACAAAGGCGGCGAGTCCTCGGCCGTAGGAAAACGGCTGTCGACTGTGCTGTCACCGAACCCAGCGGCGGGCGACGGGCAGTGGAGTTCGCACGCCACCTGGGCCCGACGGGGCGACGGAGCCAGACCGCACCAACTCAGGGCGTCGGCGCGGTAACGGTTCAAAGAGCGCTGTACCGTGCTGTGCTGTGCCGAGCTGGTCGAGACGCGAGCGGCGTGAGTAGGGCTGGCCGTAGGCAGCGGGCGGCGCGGCAGGAGAGGCCACGAGCCCGCCCTACCACCGCCGCCGGCTGTCTCTATGGCACCTCGCCAACGCACAGTCACGCACACCGTCCCAAATCTGATGGAATACGGTCGGCGCCGAGCACGTTTGTTTTCGCTCGTCACTTCCTGCTTGCGACCACCGCCGAGTGTCGAGATCGCCTAACGCAGGGCTCGTGCCCATCTCTAGGTCTGCAGGGCTCAGCACAACCACACACCACCAGGCTACTAGCGGAATCCCACGCAAAAAAGTTCAAAACGTGTAAATATTTGCGCATAAGATTCATTATACAAAGCAACATCAAGTTCTACTGCAAGCAAGCAGACCTTCGGTACATGGAACCTGTCCATACACCTTTCAGTATTGATTCACATAACAGTCACACTGGCTTAACACGCGCACTGGAGAGGGGTAGCCACTAACGCGCACTGGAGAGGGGGGACCTCGATTCTGGTCGCCATCTTGGAATTCAAATCCATAACACTAAAAAATACCGACCGGCTTTCTTTGTTTTGTGGCGCCAAACGACCCGCTATTGTGTTGGCTTAAAAGTCGCACAAAAAAACACTGCCCTGCTCCGCTTTGTTTTCGAGCTATTCACGAACAACATGTGCCCCCCCCCTTCCAGTGCGCGTGTTAAAAATACATCAAGTCGGTCAGATCAACTGTGTAACGGAACTCGCTCGAGGATGTAAGAAAATAAGGAATAGTAGAGTAAAGGAATCTTGGGAATAACCACCACCAATGCGTCTGCGACCACGCTCTCCGAACGATATCAGTACCAGTTCAGGAGTACCACCGGTCAGTGCAGTAACCGGGGAGGAGGGCCCAGGGGCCAAGAGTGCTGCAAGTCAATGCAGGGGACGGAGAGGGGGGGGGGGGGGTCGGATATAACAGGGCGGGCGGACGCCGCAGCTGGCGTCCATCGATTGGAACGTGCCGGGCGTCCTTCGCAGCCGGCGGTCGACGTAGACCGCTCGGCAGCGCGGACATAGCAGGGTGCCGTAAGTAGTGCTGCAGTCAGTCGGGCAGCAACAGTCGTCCTCCAGTTATTAGCCCCCCCCCCCCCCCCCTCCGGTATCTCTATAGCCGGCACAAGGCACGACAACCTATACCTATTTTACGCTCTACCGGCCGGGCGAAACTCCCCCACCAACTTCGTTGACCACGTCCGCCATCCGTCAGTGCCGCTCAGCTTGTCAGTAGAAAGAGAGAAAGGGAGAGAGAAAGGGAGAGAGAAAGGGAGAGAGAGAAAGGAGAAAGAAAGGGAGAGGAGAGGGAGAGAGAGAGGGGGAGAGAGAGGAGAGAGAGAGGGAGAGAGGGGGAGAAAGAGAGAGGGGGAGAAAGAGAGAGGGGGAGAAAGAGAGAGGGGGAGAAAGAGAGAGGGGGAGAAGAGAGAGGGGGAGAAAGAGAGAGGGGGAGAAAGATAGAGGAGGAGAAAGAGAGAGAGATGGAGATAGAGGGAGAGCGGAGAGAGAGATGAGAGAGAGAGAGAGAGAGAGAAGAGAGAGAGAGAGAGAGAGAGAGAGAGAGAGAGAGGAGAGAGAGAGAGGAGAGAGAGAGAGAGAGAGAGAGAGTGAGAGAGAGAGGAGAGATGAGAGCGAGAGAGAGCGGAGAGCGGGAGAGCGGAGAGCGGATGAGGGAGGAGCGGAGAGCGAGAGCGGAGAGCGGAGAGCGGAGAGCGGAGAGCGGAGAGCGGAGAGCGGAGAGCGGAGAGCGGAGAGCGGAGAGCGGAGAGCGGAGAGCGGAGAGCGGAGAGCGGAGAGAGGCGGAGAGCGGAGAGGGAGAGCGGAGAGCGGAAGCGGAGAGCGGAGAGCGGAGAGCGGAGAGGGAGAGCGGAGAGGGATAGCGGAGAGCGGAGAGCGGAGAGCGGAGAGGGAGAGCGGAGAGGGAGAGCGGAGAGGGAGAGCGAGAGGAGAGCGGAGAGGGAGAGCGGAGAGGGAGATCGGAGAGGGAGAGCGGTGAGAGCGGAGAGGGAGAGCAGAGAGGGAGAGCGGAGAGGGAGAGCGGAGAGGGAGTAGCGGAGAGGGAGAGCGGAGAGGGAGAGCGGAGAGGGAGAGCGGAGAGGGAGAGCGGAGAGGGAGAGCGGAGAGGGAGAGCGAGAGTGAGAGCGGAGAGGGAGAGCGGAGAGGGAGAGCGGAGAGGGAGAGCGGAGAGGGAGTGCGGAGAGGGAGAGCGGAGAGGGAGAGCGGAGAGGGGAGAGCGGAGAGGGAGAGCGGAGAGGGAGAGCGGAGAGCGGAGAGGGAGAGGCGGAGAGCGGAGGAGGGGGAAAAAGAAAAGAAAGGAGAAAGAGAAAAGAGAAAGAGAAAGAGAAAGAGAAAGAGGAAAGAGAAAGAGAAAGAGAAAGAGAAAGAGAAAGAGAAAGAGAGAGAGATAGAGGGGAGAGAGGGCGAGAGGGCGAGAGGGCGAGAGAGAGGGAGAGAGAGGGGAGAGAGGGGAGAGAGAACGAGAGAGGAGAGAGAGGAGAGAGAGGGGAGAGAGAGGGGAGAGAGAGGGGAGAGAGGGAGAGAGAGGGGAGAGAGGGGAGAGAGAGAGGAGAGAGAGGGGGGAGAGGGGAGAGAGGGGAGAGAGGGGAAGAGAGGGGAGAGAGGGGAGAGAGAGGGGAGAGAGAGGGGAGTGAGAGGGGAGTGAGAGGGAGAGAGAGGGGAGAGAGGGGAGAGAGGGGAGAGAGAGGGGAGAGAGGGGAGAGAGAGGGGAGAGAGAGGGGAGAGAGAGGGAGAGAGAGGGGATAGAGGGGAGAGAGAGGGGAGAGAGAGGGGAGAGAGGGGAGAGAGAGGGGAGAGAGAGTGGGAGAGAGAGGGAGAGAGAGGAGGAGGGGAGAGAGGGAGAGAGAGGGGAGAGAGAGGGGAGAGAGGGGAGAGAGAGGGGAGAGAGAGGGGAGAGAGGGAGAGAGAGGGGAGAGAGAGGGTAGAGAGAGGGGGAGAGAGGGGAGAGAGAGAGAGGGAGAGAGAGGGGGAGATGAGAGGGGGGAGAGGGGGGGAGAGAGAGGGAAGAGAGGGAGAGAGAGGGGAGAGAGAGGGGAGGAGAGACAGGGAGAGAGAGGGGAGGAGAGGAGAGAGAGCGAAGAGGGAGAGAAGGAGAGGGAGAGAGAGGAGAGAGAGGGGAGAGAGAGGGGAGAAGAGGGGAGAGAGAGGGGAAAAGAGGGGAGAGAGAGGAGAGAGAAAAGGGGGAGAGAGAGGGGAGAGATGAGGGAGAGAGAGGGAGAGAGAAGGAGAGAGAGGGGAGAGAGAGGGAGAGAGAGGGGAGAGAGAGGGGAGAGAGAGGGCGAGAGAGAGTGGAGAGAGAGGGTAGAGAGAGGGGTGAGAGAGGGAGGAGAGAGGGGAGAGAGGGGAGAGAGAGGGGAGAGAGAGGGGAGAGAGAGGGAGAGAGAGGGGAGAGAGGGGAGAGAGAGGGGAGAGAGGGAAAGAGAGGGGAGAGAGAGTGGAGGAGGGGAGAGAGGGGAGAGAGGGGAGAGAGGGGAGAGAGGGGAGAGAGGGGAGGAGAGGGGAGAGAGGGGAGAGAGGGGAGATGAGAGAGAGGGGAGAGAAGAGCAGACTAGGCTAGGGCCAACCGACAACAAACGGCCCGCCCACCCAGCCAACAATGCCGGACGGCGGGACCGCTGTGTGAGTGCGGACGTCGCCCCGCCGCCCCGCCCGTCGCTGACAATAAGCCACGGTCGGCTACGATCGCACAGTAGAGTCACGCCTCGCTACGGCAGAGCACGCTCCGCTGACCGGCAGGAGTAACGTGTGCCGTGCCGTGTTGGCCGGCCCCGTGCTCCC
>JAXIVJ010010948.1:0-45346 GCA_036785665.1 Chirona hameri | reverse complement strand
CTGGGCCCCTGCTTGCTTTAATTTATCTCAATAACCTGGATAAAGTGATAGACAACAATATTATGTTCTTTGCTGACGATACAATATTATCAAAATCATATCACGATATAACGGGCACAGAGGACTCCCTACAGAAGGACTTAGACAGAATACAACGCATTGAAAAGGGTGTTTTCGGCAGCGGGGTTTTCCAGCAGGGTAGCTACGCTCCGAGGGTCTCCTGTTTTTTGCTTTTAGGAGCAAACCCCCTATGTAATATAATATGTCCAAACATGTGATCGATCAACGTGTCCTCTTGGCCTTACATTCAAAGAATGACATCAGCATTCCTAAAAAATACATCACCATTGTAATGAAGTGGCGTCTCATGTCTGCGTCCCATGCTCAGGACGAGACAGTAGTGAACAGAGCTCGCAGATGGGCGGCACCGACAGGTGAACAGGTGAACACGTCACACAGCATGGCCACCCCAACAGGTGAACACGTCACGCGCCATGACACCCGTCCTCTGGCGCACACCCAGCAAGTTCGTCACTGGCGTCACGACCGCGGCACCACGTGACGTCACGACCGCGGCACCACGTGACGTCACGACCGCGGCACCACGTGACGTCACGACCGCGGCACCACGTGACGTCACGACACCGCGGCACCACGTGACGGTATCAGGTTTAGCAGGTGAACAGGTGTGTCACCAGTGGCCTGACCAGAGCGTCCGGGGCGCCGGATCGGAACGGCTAAGCGACCACAAATCACGCATTGTTTCCAGCTAGCCTCCCACCTGTGCGGTAGTGTCGGCAGGGTCGAGGGGAAAACGGGGTTCGCCACCGCGGAAGCTCCCCCGGTAGCATGCCGCCGGACGTGACGCGGGTGTGGCAATATCACGCGCGCTGATACAAGATGGCTCGCGCATTTTTTGGGTTTTGGTCAGCGGCAGACCTTTGAACTAGAGTTGCGAAGTGGTTATTCATTTCCTGTTGTATGGAATGGCATGTGCACAGTTCTGAACAGCTGTATAATGTTGGCAGGTGTGGATGTTATATGGTACGGCGATTCTCACCATTTCCCAACCTTACCGCCAACAGTTATTGATCAATTGTTGAACAGCTTATTTAGTGTTATCAATAACACTTTTCCTTTTTTTAATCCCATTTTTGTCCTTAGCTTAGTGTCTAAAGCCATTCTTGGAATATCCGATATTATATTTCAGTTTACCTGTTGATATGAAAAGCCATTTTGTGCCGTAATTGCTTCAATTTGCCACAGTTGTTACATTCCTGCAAGGGAAGGCATGTACAGTTTTCCACAAATGATGCATTAGTTTTTGAGCCATTGAGAATGTTTGCTTGGGGAATACTCGCTTATATTGTGCGATCAATATGTTGTTAATACAAACAAGTGCATACCCTAAAAGCAAGGGCGGCGCCACCTACCGAAAGTTGGTAGGACGGAAGCACTTCGAAGTCGATTCTTTCCACGCAACGCACATAGGTGTAATGTTAAATCCGAAAATGTGTTGTGGGGGGGGGGGGGGGGGAGAAGCGAGACGCATTTGCCCCCCCCCCCGCCCGCCTCGGCCGCCCATGCCTAAAAGTAATTTCAATTGAATTAATTGCCAGGAAGATATATCAGCCAACATTGTGGTCTGCATCACACCACGGTACATATCTCGCTCTTTATCTCGCTATTTATACACGATACATATCTCGCTATTTAATAAACAATAGTCCCTGTTGCACTCTTCCCACACAAATTCCATCACTGCTAATCGGAGACTTCAGGATTATGCATCAGTTTCTATGAGGCTCAGTATAGGGTGGACCATAATCTGCGGTTACATCACTTCATAAGTCAGCACGGACGCCGGATGTCTTCCGTAGCATGTCCTTGCCCACCTATGCTAATGCCAGCAAAAATGGATTTACCGATGACAACAGCAAAAACTTTAGAGCATTTAAAGGTAACAAAATCGGAATACATGAATCAGATTGCCAGCTCATCGGGGCTTTACATGAGCTTTGAGCCGACATCATCAACAGTGGTGGGCACGGTCACGAAAGCTCAGCGCCGTCTCGCCAATGGCCATGTCATATCCTACCGCGCCCGTGCGATGAATGAGCGCTGTTCAGCTACCCTTTGATGTCGCAATGTAAAGTGCATTAGTACGCAGACTGCATCCCAATCGATTCAGCAACGCCACGGTAGCGCGAACCACTGCACGTGGCTCTCCGAGTCATGGAACGGAAATCACGTGAGCTGTCTCAGCCACACTCGGGAGGATGTCAATGCACGGCAGATGGAGGTTTGGATGAATTGATCCAAATAATAGGCTTGATCCCAATACAAATGCGTCATTATCAAATGTGGCAATATTTATTACTTTTGATTCATTTTGATTAGCTAACGTTACTTTTGATGAGCTAACATTTTCAAATGGGAAAATGTGTAATCCTGAAGATGTAAAAACGAAAGCTTGATTCTGTAATTTCGGTCATTGTTTATATACAAAACAAAATATTGCCATGTTAGTAATCATCCCAATCTATATTAATTTCATCATTATGGCAAACACAACCATGTCATATATATAAAAAAGATTATCCAATGTGACTCCGCATCCAGTCCCAGGTTTTATGCATAGAAACAATGCATAGAAGAAGAAAAAACAAAAATACTACTTAACCCTATTTGTAACAGGGGGGGGGGGGGCGGATTCCGCCCCCCCCCCCCCCCCCTCAAGTTTTTCGCAGATATCTCCAGACCGGCTGGAAGCAGGCCCATGAAATTTTGGGACTTTTCATAGAATTGAATACCGCATTTGGAGTCAAAATTTTGAGTTCTTAACCTGAACAGAGGCGGTTCCAGGGCACAGTTTTGGGTGGGTTCGGAGGCGACATTTGGCGATAATTCGGAAATGCGATCTTCACGGTTTATTCCTAACTGCCTCAAGTATGAAGGGGTTACATGGGTTTACGGTGATTGCAACAAGTGCAAATTAGTTGATGTTAATGAAATATCATAAAAATTGCATGGCAGAGGCGGTTTCAGGGGCTTGAAAAAGGGGGGTTTCCAGGAAGTATTCAATGTTTGGCGGGAAGCCAATATAGCAATTTAAGGGGAATTTATAGCTATCAAGATGTAAAAGATAGCTTCTGCTTCCATTATTTGCATAATTTATTACATATAGAGTTTCAGGGGCGTGTTCAGGAACATGAAGGGGGGGGGGGGTGACTGCATGGTGATGACGATATGCCAGCGATAACGGCGCAATAGATGGTTACCTTATAATGATATATGCACATATGAGGCCAGAAAAGGGAATACAGTTATTTTTTTTTGCAGAGGCGCGCTCAGGAATGGAATAAAGGGGGTCATATTTTTGCAAGGAAACTAAGAGGCATGGGCGTACAATGACATAACATACTGCTGTTTTCGGATGAAAAACGCACCACAAGGTACTCTACGAACGATTATAAGATAATAGGCGAGTCCAGGTAGGGTGAACAGGGGGGTAAGTAATGTTAATTGAAGTAGTAAGTGAAATAGTCACTGTTGACTAGTTAGTATCATAATAGCGGATAATATACTTATCAAAAGGTCTTGCGCTGCCCCAGTTTGGATCCTGGATACGCCTATGATGAAGTACAACATGCAAAAAGGAACTATCTACGATCAGTAACATATTTATAGTGCTGGGTAGCAACTTGCCTGCGGTTAATACTTTTCCCCAATTGTACCCCCTTTTTCACTAACCTGGTACCGTCTATGGCAAAAAATATGATTAATAACTGTTTTTTCTAATGTCTCAACCACATACCATTTCATTTATCAAAAAAACAACATCAAAGAATGGTTTTATTACGCATTTACTTCACCCCCATATTGAGTGACCTGCACACGCCTATGATTTTTGAATTTTAAACGTCACCGTCATATATCAATTTCCAATTCAATCTCTATCGATTCCTATTAGTTGTGTTAAAATCGGTCGATAGGCATGCAAGCTATGTTGAATCAAAAATACCACTAACATTTGTAGTTTTTGCCCCCCTGTTGCCTCCCTATCAAAAATTTAGATTTTTGTATTATTTAGAAATGTAGATCGTGTTGAGGGGAACCAAACGCCGTCTCATTTTTGAAAATCAAACGGGTAGATCTCGAGATCTCCGGGGGGGGGGGGCGGAATCCGCCCCCCCTCTGTTACAGATAGGGGTAGCCAGGAGCCTGTTACAAATAGGGTTAAGGTGAAGATTGATCCAATGAAATCCACTTTATTCTGATTAGGATGGATTACTCAGGTTTTGATAACGGAATTATATTTAAGGGAAACATTATCCAATGGCCACAGCCAGGAAGGAAACATTATCCAATGGGCGGCAAATTCAGGTCAGTTTGGGCGAATTAAGGTCAGTTTGCAATTGAGTTTGTATTCCAAAATATTTTAGAAATAGCGCTGAATTTTGAAATACAACGCAATTTGTATTCATTTGAGTTTGTTTATGATGTAATAAAATTCAGGTGCAACAAAATCCAGGACTGGATAGGATACAAAATAAAACGAATTAATTCAGTCCACTTTGGAACCTGACAACCGAGTTCGTCTCTGCCGTCCAATTTCCACTTAGCAATGCAAATGTTAACCGATAAGTGCACTGCCAGATTTCCAATAAGCATTGTAATGTTCCTTGTCATTTTCCAACGATGCGGGCTCGTGATATATGATCGTTCTGTGGTCTCAGATGTCAATTAACGACCTGTCCACGTGTTGGTGCAATGCCCTCTGAGGAAAGAGAAAGCACAGAGATGGAGTCAGCATGCCACTTTTCTTTCTTCTAGCGTCCCTATCGCCGGACAGTTTTGCAACGAAATCACGAGATCTTTGGATGCGACACGAGCCCACTCGACAATTGTGGTTATTGAGAAACATTTGAGGTAAGATCTGATGGTTTGTACACAAACCTCGGAGGCTGGATTTGACAGCATTTTAGTTTATTTACAATGGTTGCACCTGGTGTCAGCTTGAGTGACATTGCCGTACACAAGTCCATTTTCATCGGGGAGCATCGAACATTTACCAGAGCATGTACTCTCTATGTTTATACTGGAAGACGCCGACAGCTTTATGTGCTGTTTACAATTTCCGTAGTATTTGTCATTTTGTCCTTGTGCTACAATGGCAATGTTCAACAGCAAAGGCCTGCACGTGATTTCTGCGGCATTAAATTGTGTTATACCAAGCTCTATTGCATTCAATAACGCTGAATTGTATTATAATCCATTTTGGCAGCATTCCCACGTTGAACGGGCGACCATTAATTTGTGATATTTTGACACAACAAAGTCCAATATCAGAGGATGTCTCGCGATTCACGTATGGTCTGGAAAAACGCAAATTTCGAGTATTCATCAGTCAGTCAAAAAGGAGGATAATATTATTATCCGCCGTTTTAGCCATCGCAACTGATCGTTCATTTTGTTATCAGGTCAGTAGCGAAACGGGTAGTTGTTACAGCCGTTTGAATAATATTGTTATTTGGACAGTGAGCTCTACTGCAATGGTCTGTGGTTGCCTTGTGCCCTGTGACCGGCTCAACCTGCTCCACCAGCGCCACCGGCACTGTACGGGGAGCAACCGGCACCGTACCCGCCTTACCCAGCGCCTCCGGTTCAGTACGGTGGACATGCTGCACCGTACCCGCCTTACCCAGCGCCGCCAGTGGTCCCCCAACGTGTCGTATACGCTCCTGTTTATTTCACTTGCTGCTTCTAAACCGTTAGGCCTAGCGTCCTAAAACTTTGTGACTTTTTCCAAAATTGAATGACACGTGTTGTGTCAAAATTTTGAAAAAAATCGGTCCAGCAGAGGCGGTTCCAGGTTCCTGTTATGGGAAGGGTGTTACGAATGCGGTTTTGCGTCGCATACTTCCTTCGTATTTTGCAGTGCAATAAATGCGTCAGAAACAATTTCAATGCAATATGCATCATAGATAATGGGATTGTACACATTTTTGGGGCAGAGGCGCACTCAGGATAAATAATGGGAGGCGATACCCACCCTCAAATTAGGTCAAACTTAAAATTAGTAAGATGATAAAAGCATTACGCGCATGGTGCCCCCATGTTTTTTTCCTGGATCCGCCTATGCGCAATATATCAAATTTAACCAATTGCAGCATATAATGCCCACATGTGACGTTCATGTCGTCCCAAACAATCACGAACAGCACATATTTTTTTCCAGAAAATCCCCCCATTTTACATTCCCTGAATACGCCTATGATTTTTTATTTTGTTGTTTGTCTTTTCATATATTAAATACCAATACATTTGAAGCTCAAAAACATTTGAAGCATGAAAATTGGTCAAACCATATGGCCGCAATGACCTTTAAAAAAACACCTAAAATTTTCGGATTTTTTGCCCCCTGGCCCTCCCCCCCCCATTTTTGAACAAAACAACAATTTGGGAGTCCAAAAGGAGAGATCTGGTCATGACGAATCGAATGGCGTTTTCGTCATCGAAATCAACCGAGCGGTTCTAGAGATATCTGGGGGGGGGGGGGCGGGGGCAGAATCTGCCCCTCCCCGTAGATTAACGTAATTCTAGCCGCCCGCAGGGAATAGGGTTAAATGTCTGGAATTGGCCTGTCATGAGGTTGATACTGCTCTGATAGCTCAGGTCGTTGTCGTGGTTTTCATTCATATATCAGATAAGCGGGAGAATCACGGAACCTGACTTCATCATAGATGGTCTGATGGGTACAGAAGTTTGCGAAAATAATACAGTTGGGCTTGGCTCGCGCCCAGCCGCATGCAGGAGATAATGAAGCGACGGAAATTACTTTTTGGCGATAAACTGATGTCAATCATGACGTACTAATTGCGACTTTAGGGATTTAACTGGACGGCGGACATCGCAATGAGAAAACTCATAGATTGCATTTATTTATTTTATTTAATTGGTGGTCTCCATATAGATTCTGTATTCTGCAACCAAGCATGTTGATTGATAAGTGAATCATTTGGTTCGTTGTTGTGGCCGGGTCCAAGCAAAAAATGCATTTTTCCAATGCAAGACATTTTTTTGTTTGAAGGTTCGAATCGGTTTCTGTCGAAGTTAACGTCGAACTGTTGTGGCTGCACGCCATGTTGTGGCTGCACGCCATGTTGTGGCTGCACGCCATGTTGTGGCTCAAGTGGATCCCATGACCTAATTGGCAACATTTCCAGGTTGGACGTGAAAAATTACACTTACGACGTATTTGTTACAATTTATGAGTTTTCAAGACACGGAAAAAGCTCCTATTCTTACTCTGTTGAACATGCGTGATGTGTGGGCAACAAAGTGCAATCGGCAGACGGAATGAACAGCAACATTCGCAAACACTCACCAGTCACCAGTCACCAGTCACCAGTCACCAGTCACCAGTCACCAGTCACCAGTCACCAGTCACCAGTCACCAGTCACCAGTCACCAGTCACCAGTCACCAGTCACCAGTCACCAGTCACAAGCCACCAGTCACCAGTCACCAGTCACCAGTCACCAGTCACCAGTCACCAGTCACCAGTCACCAGTCACCAGTCACCAGTCACCAGTCACCAGTCACAAGCCACCAGTCACCAGTCACCAGTCACCAGTCACCAGTCACCAGTCACCAGTCACCAGTCACCAGTCACCAGTCATCAGTCACCAGTAACCAGTCACCAGTCACCAGTCACCAGTCACCAGTCACCAGTCACCAGTCACCAGTCACCAGTCACCAGTCACCAGTCACCAGTCACCAGTCACCAGTCACCAGTCACCAGTCACCAGTCACCAGTCACCAGTCACCAGTCACCAGTCACCAGTCACCAGTCACCAGTCACCAGTCACCAGTCACCAGTCACCAGTCACCAGTCACCAGTCACCAGTCACCAGTCACCAGTCACCAGTCACCAGTCACCAGTCACAAGCCACCAGTCACCAGTCACCAGTCACCAGTCACCAGTCACCAGTCACCAGTCACCAGTCACCAGTCACCAGTCACCAGTCACCAGTCACCAGTCACCAGTCACCAGTCACCAGTCACCAGTCACAAGCCACCAGTCACCAGTCACCAGTCACCAGTCACCAGTCACCAGTCACCAGTCATCAGTCACCAGTAACCAGTCACCAGTCACCAGTCACCAGTCACCAGTCACCAGTCACCAGTCACCAGTCACCAGTCACCAGTCACCAGTCACCAGTCACCAGTCACCAGTCACCAGTCACCAGTCACCAGTCACCAGTCACCAGTCACCAGTCACCAGTCACCAGTCACCAGTCACCAGTCACCAGTCACCAGTCACCAGTCACCAGTCACCAGTCACCAGTCACCAGTCACCAGTCACCAGTCACCAGTCACCAGTCACCAGTCACCAGTCACCAGTCACCAGTCACCAGTCACCAGTCACCAGTCACCAGTCACCAGTCACCAGTCACCAGTCACCAGTCACCAGTCACCAGTCACCAGTCACCAGTCACCAGTCACCAGTCACCAGTCACCAGTCACCAGTCACCAGTCACCAGTCACCAGTCACCAGTCACCACCCTCCAGTCACCAGTTACCAGTTACCTGTATGGCTGTACGGCTTAGCTAGGACATCATCACAAGGTATGGACTAAATAGTTTCGACTCAGTTGATCACTAACAAGTAGTATCCAATCACTCGTCATACGTCTCCAAACTAGTCAGGTCACGACTCAGTTGGTCACTAACGAGTAGTATCCAATCACTAGTCATACGTCTCCAAACTAGTCAGGTCACGACTCAGTTGGTCACTAACGAGTAGTATCCAATCACTAGTCATACGTCTCCAAACTAGTCAGGTCACGACTCAGTTCGTCACTAACGAGTAGTATCCAATCACTCGTCATACGTCTCCAAACTAGTCAGGTCACGACTCAGTTGGTCACTAACAAGTAGTATCCAATCACTCGTCATACGTCTCCAAACTAGTCAGGTCACGACTCAGTTGGTCACTAACAAGTAGTATCCAATCACTAGTCATACGTCTCCAAACTAGTCAGGTCACGACTCAGTTGGTCACTAACAAGTAGTATCCAATCACTAGTCATACGTCTCCAAACTAGTCAGGTCACGACTCAGTTGGTCACTAACAAGTAGTATCCAATCACTAGTCATACGTCTCCAAACTAGTCAGGTCACGACTCAGTTGGTCACTAACAAGTAGTATCCAATCACTAGTCATACGTCTCCAAACTAGTCAGGTCACGACTCAGTTGGTCACTAACAAGTAGTATCCAATCACTAGTCATACGTCTCCAAACTAGTCAGGTCACGACTCAGTTGGTCACTAACAAGTAGTATCCAATCACTCGTCATACGTCTCCAAACTAGTCAGGTCACGACTCAGTTGGTCACTAACGAGTAGTATCCAATCACTCGTCATACGTCTCCAAACTAGTCAGGTCACGACTCAGTTGGTCACTAACGAGTAGTATCCAATCACTAGTCATACGTCTCCAAACTAGTCAGGTCACGACTCAGTTGGTCACTAACGAGTAGTATCCAATCACTAGTCATACGTCTCCAAACTAGTCAGGTCACGACTCAGTTGGTCACTAACGAGTAGTATCCAATCACTCGTCATACGTCTCCAAACTAGTCAGGTCACGACTCAGTTGGTCACTAACGAGTAGTATCCAATCACTCGTCATACGTCTCCAAACTAGTCAGGTCACGACTCAGTTGGTCACTAACAAGTAGTATCCAATCACTCGTCATACGTCTCCAAACTAGTCAGGTCACGACTCAGTTGGTCACTAACGAGTAGTATCCAATCACTAGTCATACGTCTCCAAACTAGTCAGGTCACGACTCAGTTGGTCACTAACAAGTAGTATCCAATCACTAGTCATACGTCTCCAAACTAGTCAGGTCACGACTCAGTTGGTCACTAACAAGTAGTATCCAATCACTCGTCATACGTCTCCAAACTAGTCAGGTCACGACTCAGTTGGTCACTAACAAGTAGTATCCAATCACTAGTCATACGTCTCCAAACTAGTCAGGTCACGACTCAGTTGGTCACTAACAAGTAGTATCCAATCACTAGTCATACGTCTCCAAACTAGTCAGGTCACGACTCAGTTGGTCACTAACGAGTAGTATCCAATCACTAGTCATACGTCTCCAAACTAGTCAGGTCACGACTCAGTTGGTCACTAACAAGTAGTATCCAATCACTAGTCATACGTCTCCAAACTAGTCAGGTCACGACTCAGTTGGTCACTAACAAGTAGTATCCAATCACTAGTCATACGTCTCCAAACTAGTCAGGTCACGACTCAGTTGGTCACTAACGAGTAGTATCCAATCACTAGTCATACGTCTCCAAACTAGTCAGGTCACGACTCAGTTGGTCACTAACGAGTAGTATCCAATCACTAGTCATACGTCTCCAAACTAGTCAGGTCACGACTCAGTTGGTCACTAACAAGTAGTATCCAATCACTAGTCATACGTCTCCAAACTAGTCAGGTCACGACTCAGTTGGTCACTAACAAGTAGTATCCAATCACTCGTCATACGTCTCCAAACTAGCTGTTATTGTAGGAATCCATCAGGCTTATTGTGTTTGGGATTAGTTTTGCGGAAAATAGATGCGTAATGGCTTATCTAGAACGTCATAGTGAGGTATGGGCAAGGGCGTAGGCAGGGCGGGGGGCAAGAGGGCCATGCTCCCCTCCCCCATGGATGTCAGGCTCTGGCGACCGAGCGAGGGCCCCCTGGGGCCGAAGGCCCCAGTGTTTTGGATGGTGTCAGGCGCCCACAAGACGCCTTACGTCGCATAAAAGAACGCCCACGAACCTAAAAAATCGTAACACGAATAAATAACAGCTCACTTGCTTAGTCTGTTAACCCGGCATTGACTGGGGTCTCAGCAGAACGCCATTGACTGGGAAGGGGGGGGGGGAGGCGTTAAACGCCCCCTGGATATCTTCCGCACCAATGATCACAGCGAGACACACAAGGCGGCGATCGAAAGCTCTCAATGAGACCAATCTAAAACATGCTAAAACAATGTGACAGTGAGGTCAAATGTCAGGTCACGATCAGGTAAAAGGTCAAAATCGGCGTATTTGAGTTTATGGGCCATACTTTCCATCCAAAGCCTTCGAATGCGACCCGTTTCACCCAAATTGCTGCTAAAGGTATGATACACATCACGCATGAGCTAAAGTGATATTGTTGGCCAAGGTCAAGGTCAAGGTCAGGTCACAAAAGGTCACTTTGCTTAAAATATCTACGAAAGTCCTGCAACACATGTTTTATCAGTTATTTTCCACGTATAATTCGATAGTGATAGTCATTTTACCACCTGATTTAATTTACGTGAAGTAAATATCAATTTCAGGTCAAGTTCAGGTCACCGAAGGTAAACATTTTATATTGTTAAATCTTAACAAAAACAGTCATGTTGATAGACTAGTTTTGTCTCAGAAATATAGTAGTGGTATTTATTTGTCTGTATCTAGTCAATACAAGCCAAAAAAGGCAACTTCAAAATATGACGTCATGAGTTACCCATACTTTAGATGTCATAAGTCAGTCAAAAATGGAGATATCAGTTTGAAATTTGGTATGGTAGTTGCGCCTATGTATGGTTATCGGACCTGTTTTTTTTTATAAATATTTTTAATGATTTTGATTTTGTGATAATTTCCCCCAAAACAAGTTTTTTAGTTTTTTTGGGACTAAAAACTAAAATTGTCAAAATTCGAGATAGCCAGTTTGTAGCCGTTGCAATTTTCCATCTTCTAACGGTTTTTTTATTGCATTTTGCTTCAAATGTGGCATTTGTACGGCCTGGTAAAGTTTAGCTGATTTTGGTGTAAAACTTGTGTGTAGTGACGTCACTAAATTCGCTATAACTCGACCAAATTTAGAGAGAAAAAAATCGTCATGTTTGCACACTAGACGTAAACATGATGTATAAGAAGGTGTCCGAAGTTTCACGTTGATAGCGCTATTAGTTTCTCAGCTATTGCGAAACTTCATCAAGAAGGGGGGGGGGGCGTTAACCCCCAGTCAATGGCGGGTTAAATGCATGTATATGTAAATACGTAGAAAAGGGCCCCAGGCAATGTGGATAGGGCCCTCTACCAGCTTTTAAAGGGCCCTACCGATCTGCAGAGGGCCCACTATCGGCATTTAGAGGGCTCCTTCTGGTTGTAGAGGCCCCTCTGCCGGCTGGTATAGGGCCCTCCCGATCTATAGAGGGTCCTTACCGATTTGGAGAGGGCCCTCTGCCGGCCTTTAGAGGACCCTGCCGATCTGTAGATGACCCTGCTAATCTGTAGAGGCTCTCTGTCGGCATTTAGAGGGCCCTGCCGACATGTAGAGGGCCCTCTTCCAGACTTTAGAGGCCCTGTCTATCTTCAGTGTGTCCCAGCAAATCTGTAGTGGGCACTCTGCTGGCCTTTAGAGGGCCCTACCGATATGTAGAGGGCCCTCTGCCGGCCTTTAGAGGACCCTTCTAGCATGTAGAGGGACCTGTCGACATGTAGAGCACCCTCTTCCAGCCTTTAGGGGCCCTGTCAATCTGCAGTGCCCCAGCTAATCCATAGAGGGCCCTCTGTCGGCCTTTATAGGGCCCAGCCGATCTGTATAAGGTCCCTGCCTATCTGGAGAGGGCCCTCTGTCGGCCTTTAGATGGCCCTGCTGGGCTTTAGAGGGCCCTGTCGGGCTTTAGAGGGCCCTGCCGGCCTTTAGAGGGCCCTACCGATCTGTAGATCGCCCTGCAAATCTGCATCTGCCGGCATTTAGAGGGCCCTGCCGACCTGTAGAGGGCCCTCTTCCAGCCTTTAGGGTCCTGTCCATCTGCAAAGTGTCCCAGCCAATCTGTAGAGAGCCGTCTGCTGGCCTTTAGGGGCCCTGCCGATCTGTAGAGTGAGTGTAGAGGGCCCTCTGCCGGCCTTTAGAGGGCCCTGCTCTTCCAGCCTTTAGGGTCCTGTCCATCTGCAGAGTGTCCCAGCCAATCTGTAGATGGCCCTCTGCTGGCCTTTAGAGGGCCCTGCCGATTTGTAGAGTAGGTGTAGAGGGCCCTCTGCCGGCCTTTAGAGGGCTCTGCCGATCTGCCATCCATCGGCCATCTTCCGGACTTTAGAGGCCCCTGCCGAGCTGTAGAGGGCCCTCTGCTGGCCTTTAGAGCATGCCCGGATCCAGGCTTTCGGTCAGTGGGGGGGGGGGGGGGGGCGACATACAAAAAGTTGCGCCCTACGGACGCGTTTGTATGGCGTGACATGGGCGTGGCATGGGCGCGACATGGGCGTTACATGGGCGTGACATGGGCGTGACATGGGCGTGACATGGGCGTGCCATGGGCGTGACATGGGCGTGACATGGGCGTGACATGGGCGCGACATGGGCGCGACATGGGCGCGACATGGGCGCGACCCGGGCTCAGGGGGAGGGGTGCCCTAGCGCCCCCTGGATCCGGGCCTGCTTTAGAGGGACCTGTGGTGGTAGAGGTGGTCTGCCAGTCGAGCGCCGGTGAGGCTCTCGAAGGAAGACCAGTCAAAATTCGCATTGTTTTTCAGTGTATGCTAGTAACGTCTGAGAGGAGTACAATGCTTTGACAATGTAGGCTTCGGTTTTGATTCGAACTCGCCCTGCCACTACCAGGAAAGGTCAGAAGCCCAGCGCTCTCCCACTGAGCCACAGGGGCGAGAAAAAAATCGTTCGTTTCTGCACTCTAAAAAGCTTTTTAATGTTAGTTTCATAATTCCTACCCCGAATCCAGATCACTGCACAATAATTTAGATGGGGCGGAATTAATGCATTGCACTGCAATAGAAGTTGCTGTGGGGATAAATAAAGCTTGGATATTCCGATAACTCTATATTACGGCTTATCACACATATTACATGAATTGTAATTGTTTCAAACGTTATTCTGAGCATAATTATTATAAAAAAGTATAATGAAGTGTAACCTCATGCTCATATTAATATCAAATAACAAAAGAAAATCCAAAATATATTTTCGGCTGAAGAAGGCTCATAGCCGAAAATATATTTTGGATTTTCTTTTGTTATTTGATATTAATATGAGCATGAGGTTACACTTCATTATACTTTTTATATTACATGAACTTTGGCTATTCCATTTACGATTTTCATCTACAAGAACTTCTAAGTGCTTAATGCATGTTTTTGTCGTGATTAGTGTATCAAATAATACCATGTCAAAATCTTGTTACGTCACTGATCTTGAATATATTTGGTAATTTGTCTTTGATGCATTTAGTGATAATATATTTACATGGAACCACTCGTTAATTTTTGGGAATTAATTCATTAGTCTTTATTTGGAGCTCTTCAACCTTTCTGGCTTAACCCGCGCACTGCAGGGGCTTTGCGCCGAACGTGAGATGTTTGTCCATTACTACACCAAGGTTCTTAACAGTGCGACTTTCCGTGATGACAGCTGACCCGAACTTTATGTTCACAGGGGGCATATGACGCAGCATAGCCTTCGTCCCGAAAACTATCAACTGTGTTTTTGTTGTGTTAACCTTCATAGAATGGTTGTTGAACCAGTCCATTACGACCGACAAGGTGCTTTCCATGGTCGTAACGAGCTGTTGCATTTTACTTTTCTTTCCGGTAACCAAAATCTGCGTATCGTCGGCATATTGTATCACTGTAGCGTCTTTTGTGTGTAATGCTAGGTCATTTGAAAAAATGGAATACATGAGCGGCCCAAGGGCGGTACCCTGGAATACTCCCATTCCGTTGGGGAGACTACGGGATCGCACCGTGTGCCCCGATGGGTATCTGATCTGAACCTGTTGGGTATGCCCGCGAAGGTAACTTTCAAACCATTTCGTGTCGATATTGTACATTTTGAGCTTGGATAAGAGCAGTTTGTGATCCACAACGTCAAAGCATTTCGACAAATCAATCAAAACAAGCAGAGCGACGTCACCAGTATCCATCGCGGTAAATATTTTGTCCATCACAACGGTAAGCGCGGTCTCGGTGGAAAAGTTTGTTCGGTACCCGTGCTGTGTATGTGAAAATAAATCATGCTGGTTGAAATAGGAACTGAGTTGGTGGTGAACAATGCGCTCAACTATCTTTGCTATTGCTGGTACGACAGAGATCGGTCTAAATGCGGCTGGATCATTCAAATTACTAGTTTTCGGGAGGGCTGTGACGAGGGCGTGTTTCCACGCGCTGGGCACCGTTCCGTCAATGAGGCTGCTATTAATGACGTCAAGTAGGGGACAGCTGATGCCACGAAAACACTTCTGTAAAAGTTGTGTGCTTACATCGTCTAGGCCACACGACGTCGTCGGGTTCATCGCTGACATGGCTGCCATCAGCTCATCGAGTGACACCGGACCCACCATAAATGAGCAGGTCATAACTCTGGGGAGCCGGACTGGCAGAATCGCACCTTGGTTCGACACGCTGGCTGCAGTTGTAGGCCCTACCATCACAAAGTACTCATTTAGAGTGTCTGGATGAATGTTGGGAGTGACCGACGTATCCACCCTACCACCAATGATCGGCTTAACGCACCGCCACATGCCGGAGTGACCTGCCTCAGCAATCTGCTTCCTAATATGATCACGACAATCCTGTCTGATAGCTGCCCGCGTCTGCCTATTGATGTCCTTGTAATCATCACGCTAGCCGCGTGCTAGAGCGACTCGGCGACGAGCCATCAGCACACGCGTATCGGCTGAGACAGGTGGGGCTATTTCAGTATACATGAATGTAGTCATTAGGACTGCATGTATTTGCACAATTCACCAGTGTACTTGAATCGTTAAGAATCGTTAAATCTTTTGATTCAATCAGCCTTGATTTGATGCGGGTTTTGATTCAATCACGATTCATGAATCAAAATGTCTGGTGGTAAATCAATTTTTGTTGTTGTTATTCAAGGAATTTTGATTGAACGATTCCAAACGATTAAATCAGTGTTGAATCAATAACTAGTCTGGACTCACTCTATCGTGTTGTAGTATCCCCTCGTATCACAATGCGGTGTATTTTTTCAAGGGAATTGCTAAGCAAACTGTATCCAAAACTTTCTGTAAATCAAGGTATAATGAGCATGTTATTTCGTTATTTTCTAGAGATTTGTAACTTCATCGTACATGTGCACAATCGGTATGTACGTACTGTGTTGTTTCCTGAATCCGAATTGAAGAAAATTCAGGATAATATTTTCATTAACCCGCGACCCGCTGGAGGTGGCAGAATCCCCCCCCCCCCTTAACAGATTTTCTGAATAACTTGAAAACAATGATATATATCGATGTCAATCTTTCAGTACATTATGTAGCATCAATCATACGTCTTATCACAACATGTTAATGCAAATAGTGTAGTACTTTGGGAGATAATAACGTTTTAATCACGTCATGCCATGTCATTTTTGGTGGAAAAACAATAAATGTTTGACAAATTGTAGAAATTCGAGTTTTGAAGCAAATTGCAAATACAAAATGTCGAAAGAAAGTAAATGACATTATATTCAAAATAGCGATCTCTGATTTTCAAAATTTTGAGTTTTTGACTCCCAAAATTGAAAAATACACTTTTCCGTTGTCGAAAATTTATTTGGCGTTGTTTTACAACATACAACATTCTGTACTGTTTAAATTATGTGCGCCCCCCTTGACTACGATGGCCCCTCTGATCCCATTTGCCCCCTCCATCCCCCGCCCTGGACGAAATCCTCCCTACGCCCCTGGGTATGGGCTAAGTGGTTTCAATTCACAAAGTACTTTGTGATGCGAGGCCAGTTAAACACTCTGCCCTCCGAAATCTGCGAGCTTCTATCTCAAAACAGGATGCTGACAAAGTCAAGTATTTATTGCTACTGCCTATTGCTTCACTAATCAGCCATGACACAATTATTTGTAATGTGTGATAACCGTAAAAATATGAGCCGACCAATTTCAAGATAGTTTTAGATGCAGGCTTCATGGAACCAAATGCAATCCTTACCTATGAAGCAGTGACGCAGCCCAGGGGGGAGGGGGGGAGGGGGCCTGCTATGAAGAGTGATGTGCAAATCATCTAACATGGTGCTCCTCCCCCTGCACTGCCTAGCCGTCTCTACAGACAGCTCTACAGACAGTACACAGACAGCTCTACAGACAGTACACAGACAACTCTACGGACAGTATACAGACAGCTCTACAGACAGTATACATACAATTATACAGACAGTACACAGACAACTCTACAGACAGTACACAGACAACTCTACAGACAGTATACAGACAACTCTACAGACAGTATACAGACAACTCTACAGACAGTACACAGACAACTCTACAGACAGTATACAGACAACTCTACAGACAGTGCACAGACAACTCTACAGACAGTACACAGACAACTCTACAGACAGTAAACAGACAACTCTACAGACAGTACACAGACAACTCTACAGACAGTACACAGACAGCTCTACAGACAGTACACAGACAACTATACAGACAGTACACAGACAACTCTACAGACAGTACACAGACAGCTCTACAGACAGTACACATACAACTATACAGACAGTATACAGACAACTCTACAGACAGTACACAGCCAACTCTACAGACAGTACACAGACAACTCTACAGACAGTATACAGACAACTCTACAGACAGTACACAGACAACTCTACATACAGTACACAGACAGCTCTACAGACAGTACACAGACAACTCTACAGACAGTACACAGACAACTCTACGGACAGTACACAGACAAGTCTACAGACAGTACACAGACAACTCTACAGACAGTGTACAGACAACTCTACAGACAGTACACAGACAACTCTACAGACAGTACACAGACAAGTCTACAGACAGTACACAGACAGCTCTACAGACAGTACACAGACAACTCTACAGACAGTACACAGACAACTCTACGAACAGTACACAGACAAGTCTACAGACAGTACACAGACAACTCTACAGACAGTATACAGACAACTCTACAGACAGTACACAGACAACTCTACAGACAGTATACAGACAAGTCTACAGACAGTACACAGACAACTCTACAGACAGTACACAGACAGATCTACAGACAGTACACATACAACTATACAGACAGTATACATACAACTCTACAGACAGTACACAGACAACTTTACGGACAGTACACAGAAAACTTTACGGACAGTACACAGGCAACTTTACGGACAGTATACAGACAACTCTACAGACAGTATACATACAATTATACAGACAGTACACAGACAACTATACAGACAGTACACAGACAACTTTACGGACAGTATACATATAATTATACAGACAGTACACAGACAACTATACAGACAGTACACAGACAACTTTACGGACAGTACACATACAACTTTACGGACAGTATACAGACAACTCTACAAACAGTATACAGACAACTCCACAGACAGTATACAGACAACTCTACGGACAGTACACAGACAACTCTACAGACAGTATACACACAACTCTACAGACAGTACACAGACAACTCTACAGACAGTATACATACAACTCTACAGACAGTATACAGACAACTCTACAGACAGTATACAGACAACTCTACATACAGTAAGATAACTCTACAGACAGTATACAGACAACTCTACAGACAGTATACAGACAACTCTACAGACAGTACACAGCCAACTCTACGGACAGTAAACAGACAACTCTACAGACAGTATACAGACAACTCTACAGACAGTACACAGACAACTCTACAGACAGTACACAGACAACTCTACAGACAGTACACAGACAGCTCTACAGACAGTATACATACAACAATACAGACAGTATACAGACAACTCTACGGACAGTACACAGACAACTCTACAGACAGTATACAGACAACTCAACAGACAGTATACAGACAAGTCTACAGACAGTACACATACAACTCTACGGACAGTACACAGACAACTCTACAGACAGTATACAGACAACTCTACAGACAGTATACAGACAACTCAACAGACAGTATACAGACAAGTCTACAGACAGTACACAGACAACTCTACAAACAGTACAAAGACAACTCTACGGACAGTACACAGACAACTCTACAGACAGTATACAGACAAGTCTACAGACAGTACACAGACAACTCTACAGACAGTACACAGACAACTCTACAGACAGTACACAGACAGCTCTACAGACAGTATACATACAACAATACAGACAGTATACAGACAACTCTACGGACAGTACACAGACAACTCTACAGACAGTATACAGACAACTCTACAGACAGTATACAGACAAGTCTACAGACAGTATACAGACAACTCTACAGACAGTATACAGACAACTCTACGGACAGTACACAGACAACTCTACAGACAGTATACACACAACTTTACAGACAGTATACAGACAACTCTACAGACAGTATGCAGACAACTCTACAGACAGTACACAGACAACTCTATGGACAGTACACAGACAACTCTACATACAGTATACAGACAACTCTAAAGACAGTATACATACAACACTACAGACAGTATACAGACAACTTTACGGACAGTATACAGACAACTCTACAGACAGTATACATACAATTATACAGACAGTATACAGACAACTCTACAGACAGTATACAGACAACTCTACAGACAGTACACATACAACTCTACGGACAGTACACAGACAACTCTACAGACAGTATACAGACAACTCTACAGACAGTATACAGACAAGTCTACAGACAGTACACAGACAACTCTACAGACAGTACACAGACAACTCTACGGACAGTACACAGACAACTCTACAGACATTATACAGACAACTCTACAGACAGTATACAGACAAGTCTACAGACAGTACACTGACAACTCTACAGACAGTATACAGACAACTCTACAGACAGTATACAGACAACTCTACGGACAGTACACAGACAACTCTACAGACAGTACACAGGCAGCTCTACAGACAGTATACATACAACACTACAGACAGTATACAGACAACTCCACGGACAGTACACAGACAACTCTACAGACAGTATACAGACAACTCTACAGACAGTATACAGACAACTCTACAGACAGTATGCAGACAACTCTACAGACAGTACACAGACAACTCTACAGACAGTACACAGACAACTCTACAGACAGTATACAGACAACTCTACAGACAGTATACAGACAACTCTACAGACAGTACACAGACAACTCTACAGACAGTATACAGACAATAGGTCCACAGACAGTATACAGACAATAGGTCCACAGACAGTATACAGACAACTCTACAGACAGTATACAGACAACTCTACAGACAGTATACAGACAACTCTACAGACAGTATACAGACAAGTCTACAGACAGTACACAGACAACTCTACAGACAGTACACAGACAACTCTACGGACAGTACACAGACAACTCTACAGACAGTATACAGACAACTCTACAGACAGTATACAGACAAGTCTACAGACAGTACACAGACAACTATACAGACAGTATACAGACAAGTCTACAGACAGCACACAGACAACTCTACAGACAGTATACAGACAACTCTACAGACAGTACACAGACAACTCTACAGCCAGTATACAGACAATAGGTCCACAGACAGTATACAGACAACTCTACGGACAGTATACAGACAACTCTACAGACAGTATACAGACAATAGGTCCACAGAGTACAGTATACAGACAATAGGTCCACAGAGTACAGTATACAGACAATAGGTCCACAGAGTACAGTATACAGACAATAGGTCCACAGAGTACGGTATACAGACAATAGGTCCACAGAGTACAGTATACAGACAATAGGTCCACAGAGTACAGTATACAGACAATAGGTCCACAGAGTACAGTATACAGACAATAGGTCCACAGAGTACAGTATACAGACAATAGGTCCACAGAGTACAGTATACAGACAATAGGTCCACAGACAGTATACAGACAATAGGTCCACAGAGTACAGTATACAGACAATAGGTCCACAGAGTACAGTATACAGACAATAGGTCCACAGAGTACAGTATACAGACAATAGGTCCACAGAGTACAGTATACAGACAATAGGTCCACAGAGTACAGTATACAGACAATAGGTCCACAGAGTACAGTATACAGACAGTAGGTCCACAGAGTACAGTATACAGACAATAGGTCCACAGAGTACAGTATACAGACAATAGGTTCACAGAGTACAGTATACAGACAATAGGTCCACAGAGTACAGTATACAGACAATAGGTCCACAGAGTACAGTATACAGACAATAGGTCCACAGAGTACAGTACACAGACAATAGTTCCACAGAGTACAGTATACAGACAATAGGTTCACAGAGTACAGTATACATACAATAGGTCCACAGAGTACAGTATACAGACAATAGGTGTACAGAGTACAGTATACAGACAATAGGTCCACAGAGTACAGTATACAGACAATAGGTCCACAGAGTACAGTATACAGACAATAGGTCCACAGAGTACAGTATACAGACAATAGGTCCACGGAGTACAGTATACAGACAATAGGTCCACAGAGTACAGTATACAGACAATAGGTCCACAGAGTACAGTATACAGACAATAGGTTCACAGAGTACAGTATACAGACAATAGGTTCACAGAGTACAGTATACAGACAATAGGTCCACAGAGTACAGTATACAGACAATAGGTCCACAGAGTACAGTATACAGACAATAGGTCCACAGAGTACAGTATACAGACAATAGGTCCACAGAGTACAGTATACAGACAATAGGTCACAGAGTACAGTATACAGACAATAGGTCCACAGAGTACAGTATACAGACAATAGGTCCACAGACAGTATACAGACAATAGGTTCACAGAGTACAGTATACAGACAATAGGTCCACAGAGTACAGTATACAGACAATAGGTCCACAGAGTACAGTATACAGACAATAGGTCCACAGACAGTATACAGACAATAGGTCCACAGAGTACAGTATACAGACAATAGGTCCACAGAGTACAGTATACAGACAATAGGTTCACAGAGTACAGACTACAGACAATAGGTCCACAGAGTACAGTATACAGACAATAGGTCCACAGAGTACAGTATACAGACAATAGGTCCAAAGAGTACAGTATACAGACAATAGGTTCACAGAGTACAGTATACAGACAATAGGTTCACAGAGTACAGTATACAGACAATAGGTTCACAGAGTACAGTATACAGACAATAGGTTCACAGAGTACAGACTACAGACAATAGGTCCACAGAGTACAGTATACAGACAATAGGTCCACAGAGTACAGTATACAGACAATAGGTCCACAGAGTACAGTATACAGACAATAGGTTCACAGAGTACAGTATACAGACAATAGGTTCACAGAGTACAGTATACAGACAATAGGTCCACAGAGTACAGTATACAGACAATAGGTCCACAGAGTACAGTATACAGACAATAGGTCCACAGAGTACAGTATACAGACAATAGGTCCACAGAGTACAGTATACAGACAATAGGTCACAGAGTACAGTATACAGACAATAGGTCCACAGAGTACAGTATACAGACAATGGGTCCACAGACAGTATACAGACAATAGGTTCAAAGAGTACAGTATACAGACAATAGGTCCACAGAGTACAGTATACAGACAATAGGTCCACAGAGTACAGTATACAGACAATAGGTCCACAGACAGTATACAGACAATAGGTCCACAGAGTACAGTATACAGACAATAGGTCCACAGAGTACAGTATACAGACAATAGGTTCACAGAGTACAGACTACAGACAATAGGTCCACAGAGTACAGTATACAGACAATAGGTCCACAGAGTACAGTATACAGACAATAGGTCCACAGAGTACAGTATACAGACAATAGGTCCACAGAGTACAGTATACAGACAATAGGTCCACAGACAGTATACAGACAATAGGTCCACAGAGTACAGTATACAGACAATAGGTCCACAGAGTACAGTATACAGACAATAGGTCCACAGAGTACAGTATACAGACAATAGGTCCACAGAGTACAGTATACAGACAATAGGTCCACAGAGTACAGTATACAGACAATAGGTCCACAGAGTACAGTATACAGACAATAGGTCCACAGAGTACAGTATACAGACAATAGGTCCACAGAGTACAGTATACAGACAATAGGTCCACAGAGTACAGTATACAGACAATAGGTCCACAGAGTACAGTATACAGACAATAGGTCCACAGAGTACAGTATACAGACAATAGGTCCACAGGGTACAGTATACAGACAATAGGTCCACAGAGTACAGTATACAGACAATAGGTCCACAGAGTACAGTATACAGACAATAGGTCCACAGAGTACAGTATACAGACAATAGGTCCACAGAGTACAGTATACAGACAATAGGTCCACAGAGTACAGTATACAGACAATAGGTCCACAGAGTACAGTATACAGACAATAGGTCCACAGAGTACAGTATACGGACAATAGGTCCACAGAGTACAGTATACAGACAATAGGTCCACAGAGTACAGTATACAGACAATAGGTCCACAGAGTACAGTATACAGACACTAGGTCCACAGAGTACAGTATACAGACAATAGGTCCACAGAGTACAGTATACAGACAATAGGTCCACAGACAGTATACAGACAATAGGTCCACAGAGTACAGTATACAGACAATAGGTCCACAGAGTACAGTATACAGACAATAGGTTCACAGAGTACAGTATACAGACAATAGGTCCACAGAGTACAGTATACAGACAATAGGTCCACAGAGTACAGTATACAGACAATAGGTCCACAGAGTACAGTATACAGACAATAGGTCCACAGAGTACAGTATACAGACAATAGGTCCACAGAGTACAGTATACAGACAATAGGTCCACAGAGTACAGTATACAGACAATAGGCCCACAGAGTACAGTATACAGACAATAGGTCCACAGAGTACAGTATACAGACAATAGGTCCAAAGAGTACAGTATACAGACAATAGGTCCACAGAGTACAGTATACAGACAATAGGTCCACAGAGTACAGTATACAGACAATAGGTTCACAGAGTACAGTATACAGATAATAGGTCCACAGAGTACAGTATACAGACAATAGGTTCACAGAGTACAGTATACAGACAATAGGTCCACAGAGTACAGTATACAGACAATAGGTCCACAGACAGTATACAGACAATAGGTCCACAGAGTACAGTATACAGACAATAGGTCCACAGACAGTATGCAGACAATAGGTCCACAGAGTACAGTATACAGACAATAGGTCCACAGAGTACAGTATACAGACAATAGGTCCACAGAGTACAGTATACAGACAATAGGTCCACAGAGTACAGTATACAGACAATAGGTCCACAGAGTACAGTATACAGACAATAGGTCCACAGACAGTATACAGACAATAGGTCCACAGAGTACAGTATACAGACAATAGGTCCACAGAGTACAGTATACAGACAATAGGTCCACAGAGTACAGTATACAGACAATAGGTCCACAGAGTACAGTATACAGACAATAGGTCCACAGACAGTATACAGACAATAGGTTCACAGAGTGCAGTATACAGACAATAGGTTCACAGAGTACAGTATACAGACAATAGGTCCACAGAGTACAGTATGTCAGTTGGCTGCCTGCAGCTGTCATGCAGCCTGCATCCGACTGTCAGGCAGCCTGCATCCGACTGTCATGCGGCCTGCATCCGACTGTCATGCGGCCTGCATCCGACTGTCATGCGGCCTGCATCCGACTGTCATGCGGCTTGCATCCGATTGTCATGCGGCCTGCATCCGACTGTCATGCGGCCTGCATCCGACTGTCATGCGGCCTGCATCCGACTGTCATGCGGCCAGCATCCGACTGTCATGCGGCCTGCATCCGACTGTCAGGCAGCCTGCATCCGACTGTCAGGCAGCCTGCATCCGACTGTCATGCGGCCTGCATCCGACTGTCATGCGGCCTGCATCCGACTGTCATGCGGCCAGCATCCGACTGTCATGCGGCCTGCATCCGACTGTCATGCAGCCTGCATCCGACTGTCAGGCAGCCTGCATCCGACTGTCTGGCAGCCTGCATCCGACTGTCAGGCAGCCTGCATCCGACTGTCAGGCAGCCTGCATTCGACTGTCAGGCAGCCTGCATCCGACTGTCAGGCAGCCTGCATCTGACTGTCAGGCAGCCTGCATCCGACTATCATGCGGCCTGCATCCGACTGTCATGCGGCCTGCATCCGACTGTCATGCGGCCTGCATCCGACTGTCATGCGGCCAGCTCTCCTCCCTGACATCCGTGTGTAGAGCGCACTGACATATCTGTCGTGTCCATCCACCAGGGAGGAGCAGCTTCTCTACTGCAACTCTACAACAACTCCGCCCTTACTGCTGACACCGCGGCACTACCGACCGGGACTACAGGCAGGTGAGGCATCTGCAGTCCGGTCTCGTGGTATGTCTCTACTGTGTACCGGGGTGTGTTGTGTGCCAGATTGTGTTGTCACATTGTGTGCTGTTTCCCTGAGGGTGCGTTGCGTTCCGGGTGCGCCGTGCATTCTAACAGTGCCCGTGGTGTGTCGTATGTCCCAGGGTGTGATGCATGGCCCGAACTATGCCGTGTATCCTATCAGTGGCACTGGTGTGTGCTAGGTCCCAGCAGTGTCTCCCTGGAGGGTGCCTGCGTCCTGGAGAGTGCTGCTTGTCCCGGCACTGTCCCCCGGAGAGTGCCTATGTTTCGGAGAGTGCCGTTTGTCCCGGCACTGTCTCCCGGAGAGTGCCCATGTTTCGGAGAGTGCCGTTTGTCCCGGCACTGTCCCCCGGAGAGTGCCCATGTTTCGGAGAGTGCCGTTTGTCTCGGCACTGTCCCCCGGAGAGTGCCCATGTTTCGGAGAGTGCTGCGTGTCCCGGCACTGTCCCCCGGAGAGTGCCCATGTTTCGGAGAGTGCTGCGTGTCCCGGCACTGTCCCCCGGAGAGTGCCCATGTTTCGGAGAGTGCTGCGTGTCCCGGCACTGTTCCCCGGAGAGTGCCCATGTTTCGGAGAGTGCTGAGTGTCCCGGCACTGTCCCCCGGAGAGTGTCCATGTTTTGGAGAGTGCTGCGTGTCCCGGCACTGTTCCCCGGAGAGTGCCCATGTTTCGGAGAGTGCTGCGTGTCCCGGCACTGTCGCCCGGAGAGTGCCCATGTTTCGGAGAGTGTCGTATGTCCCGGCACTGTCCCCCGGAGAGTGTCCATGTTTCGGAGAGTGCCGCGTGTCCCGGCACTGTCCCCCGGAGAGTGTCCATGTTTCGGAGAGTGCTGCGTGTCCCGGCACTGTCCCCCGGAGAGTGTCCATGTTTCGGAGTGTGCCGTTTGTCCCGGCTGTGTGCCGGAATGGACAGCGGTCTGGCAGGCACCGCGGGTACCGCCGCCGGAGCCGCCGCCGTGCTCGTAATTTGTTCGTCTGTGGTGCGAGTACAGGGGACCCCCGTCGGGTGCCGGCCGCACCCCGACAGTAAGCTCTATCACACGACAGAGCACGTCTGAGTCTGAGTCTGAGTCTGAGTCGGAGACAGAGCAGAACCGTGACAAGGCCAGCCGCTGCGGCTGCAGCGGTATCTATATACCGAATGTTTAGTGGATGTGTCAAGCGTTCATGTGTTTTTGTTATAGTGAATCTGTTCGTTTTTGTTGCACTCTTTTCCGTGTCGAAGGCAATTTAAAAAACAACTGAGAATCTGCGTATGCTTGCTGTTAATGCCGGTAATCATGAGCATTATTTGGAAAAGAAGATGCTAGTTGTTATAAGACTCTTATAAAAAGAAAGTTAAAAGCAATCAATCTTCAATACCATCAGACTCCTAAGCCCAATGCTCCACAATGTGTACAGCAATAAGTGACTTGTTACATTGCTCACTCACTCTCAAGATACCTCTTAACGCCAAATAAGGTATCTTGGCAGATAAGCATTCTCAGTTCCTTCGCGGTATCCAGCTCATGTCGCCCAAAGCAAGTCGCAGACATCAATGTTACTGGCCACCGCTAGTAACTCTCTCCAGCTACGATAGACTGTGTATAACGCCAGGACAGCGGTTAACTACACCATCTGTATTCGACCTCGCTCCGCCTGTACTCTAGCCGTCGCGTCACAGACACCATTCGACGTCCGTCACCGCCAACAGATGGCAGCAGCTCCGTGTTGACCCGCCAATGGCCGTCAGCGACACGGCGCCCCCGCTGACCGCGCCGGCTGCTGCCGGGTCATAAACTCACACGGCGCCGGGGCGCGGGGGGGGGGGGGGGCAGTCGGCTGGCTGGCACCCCTGCCGCTGTACTCGCTGCTGTCGCAGCATGTCACTGTTGTTAAATCTCACCTCAGATATTTCTGGACATGGTGCTGAGCGTGCAGGCTGAGTTCTACTGCAATGCAGGTATCGTTGCGCGCGTATTCCTGCACTGGACGGACGGCGAGGACCATCGAATTCGCCGCTCGGTGGGTAACTGCCAGTGCCAGCAGTGTTTTTTTTAACAAAAAATGCATGCTCATCATATTAGATGTTTGAGGCATGACGTCAAATGGGAGCTTCATTTTTATATAAATGCCAAAATGGCAAAGCAACATAGGGTCTGTTCCCGTGGCGTCTCCCGGGAGGAGTTTGGAGCAACATGGAGCCGCCCAGAGCAACCTCGTGTGGGAACCGCCATGGGAACGATTGCTGGCGTTTAGAGGAAGTATCAGCTGTTTGCGTCCAAGGTTGGGTATCTGTTGACATTAACAAATGTGTCAGCCGCGCCATAAACGTACTCCTCCGATCTCCTCCGGTTGTCCCAATCTTAATTTTGGGAGCAAGTTGGAGGAGTTTGGAGGAGGTTTCGGGCGAGTTTGTAGGAGCTTGGAGCAGATTGGAGCAGCCACGGGAACGACCGGTGGAGCTTGGAGGAGGTTAGAGGCAGTTGGAGGTGCCACAGGAGCAGACTCATGCTTTGCACGAAAGGTGCACGTTCTTTGACTGCCTGTATCTTAAGTGTACAATAGTGTTTTTTTTCATGTGATGCTCACATGGCTGGGATTGAGCATGGCTGATGAGAAGATGGGCTGCAGAAAGACATGTGTGTCATTTTCGGTGACGAGCATGTTGGAGGTTAATCGGTGTCAGGTTTCGCTTAAAGATTGTTTGATAGATGTGTGCATAGATCAAACAGATTTTCATGAACGATTCTATTTAAACAAAATGTGATGCCGTAGGTCACAATGTGCACTAGATAAGATAACCCCAAATATCACGTTCTTTAGCCATGCCTTCATGTCGGCAGTCGCGCTTTCACCCACGCCGAAACAACTTATCTCACATTTCAAACGACATTCAGCCGCTGCGCGAATGAATATTAGTCAAATAGTGATATTGCTGAGTAACCAGGATACGTTTTACTTCTTAGTATTTATTTCGGCTACTTGTGGGATATCAAATTTCATCGTGCAACATACCCGAAACCCTTCATTTCCTTGTGATAAAAGTGATTAAATAATTTCTTCGAGTACCGACTAGGGATTGAAGGACTTCCCATCGTACAACTTTTTTGGCACACATGCAGCTATTTGAATACCCACTGCGCTAATAAACTTATCAAGGTTATCCCACGGCTGCTAGTCCTATTTTTGATATCCCATTTATCCCATTGACATGTAGGATGAGTATGAGAGTCGGCAGCTTCGTAGATGATATTGAGGTTATGCGGCAATGGGTGGCTCATAGTTTATGGGTGATCTCGTGCACGCACGTTCCCTGCTAGTAAAAAGTCGTTCAAACATTTGTTCAGCTTGCATATCTTTTAAATGCTATTTTGTTTTGCATATTCTCACACTCACACTCAGACCAATCATTGAAACAGCATAAACATGTAATGCGAAAAATGTTAAAACATCGAAAATGAATGCTTTGTGTTAAAGCTGTAAGCACCAATTTCTTTCAATAATTTGCAAAAAGCATGCGACGAACGAAAAGGCGTTTGCATTGAGGTCACGGACGCTAACCTGGATGCTACCTCGACCCGGAAGGCCACTCACTGACCTCTACGGGTAAAATTGGTCGTGAAAGATTTCACAAACCGACAGGTGAATTGCCTTCATGTTTTGTGACTTGATCGCAGGTACAAGCTAAGTGTAAAAACGACCTACAGTCTTAATTACCTGACAAACGAGCTAAGAATCGCTGCCACCTGCTGAGGGTTAATCGGCCTTTGAAGACTGCATAGTAGCTGATTTGCATGAATGGGCATACCTACATGGGAAGTGATGACGGACATTATACTTGGTAATCGTTAGCTGTCATGCGCAATGCGCATGCCATGCCATAAGGGCAGCGAGCGTCAGAGATGACCGATATGCGATAAAGAAGAAGAAATTATATCTTTATATGACTAATTATTTGAGCCACAGACTTCCATATTTAGCTGGATACTTACAGCTGTAGCCTTGGCCAGCTCTGCATCTGCAGTGACCAACGATAGTACATGGGCTTCAGGGACTCGTCTAACATGTTAACTGCGGGGGCAAAACCCCCGCAGTCACGGCTCCTGCCCTCCCACCAGTCGATGCAAAAAACGGCCACGGGGGGGGGGGGGGGGCTAGTTTAAACAGGTGATAATTATTGGCGAGATGCACATTTTAACTGTTCTGTGCAAGTTATAGGCCAGGGATGTAGGATCCTATTCAGTTGAGGTGGCTTCAACCCCTCCCCCCTCCCCAAACTTGGACGAGGAAGTGGGTCAAATCCGGGGATAAATCTGTATTTTTGTGGATTTTCATGGTACTTTAACTCGGCATCGACTGGGGTCTCAGCCGAACACCATAGACTGGGGGGGGGGGGGAGGGGGCGTTAAACGCCTCCTGGTTATCTTCCGAACAAATAATCCCAGGGAGACATGCAAGGCGGCATTCGAAAGCTCTCAATGAGAGAAATATAAAGCATACTAAAAATGTCAAAGTGAGGTCAAATGTCAGGTCACGGTCAGGTCAAAAGTCAAAGTTGATGTATTTGAGTTTATGGGCCATACTTTCCATCCAAAGCCTTCTATTACGACCATTTGCATACAAAGTGCTGTCAAAGGTATGATAAACATCCCACCTGAGCTAAAGTGAGATTGTTGGAAAAGATCAAGGTCAAGGTCAGGTCACAAAAGGTCACTATACACAAAATATCTACGAAAGTCATGCAGCACATGTTTTATGGATGCTTTTACGCGTATAATTAGATAGTGATAGTCATTGTACCACCTGACTTCATTTACGTGAAGTTAGTGTCAAGCTCAGGTCAAGTTCTGGTCACTGAAGGTCAAAATTTGTATTGATAAATATAAATAAAAAACATGTTTCTATATCATTTTTGTCTCAGAAATACAGTGCTGGCATTTATTTGTCTGTATCTGGTCAATAAAAGCCAACAAACGCAATTAAAAAAATATGACGTCATGATTTACCCATACTTTATATGTCATAAGTCAGTCAAAAAAGGTGATATCATTTTTAAATTTGGTATGGTAGTTGCCCATGTGTTTATCTGACATATATTCAGTTTCTTTTTTAATATCTTTGAAAAAAAAATTGATTTTGTGGGCAAAAACAAAATGGGTTAAAAAAACAAAATTTAAAACAAAAGTCGAGATAGTTGGTCTGTAGCCCTTGCAATTTTCTACCTTTAAACGTTTTTCGATTGCATTTTGCTTATTTTTTATTTTATTTTTACGACCTGGCAAAGTTTAGCTGATTTTTGTGTCAAAATCGAGTGTAGTGACATCACTAACTTCACTATAACTCGAAACATGTGTGACGAAATTGCTATATTTTTTGCACAAAAGGTGTAAAAATGATGCTCGGATAGGTACTGAAAGTTTGGCGCTGATACCTGTATTAGTTGTTGAGATATTCCCAATATTCCTCAGGGGGATGGGGGTGGGGGGAAGGGGGGGGGGGGGGGGGGGTAAATTCCCCCCCCCCCAGTGACTCGCGGGTTAAAAAAGTCCACAAAATTATTTTTGTTAAAGATATTACAAAGATATATTAGAAAACCAAGTATGGACGATACCCAAACCAAATTTCAAAGCAATATCTTTATTTTTGACTGACTAAGTACAAGTATAAGTAAACATGACGTCATTTTTTAAGTTACGTTTCTTGGCTTTGAGTGACCAGATACAGACAAATAAATGCCACCGCTGTATTTCTGAGACAAAGCTGGTCTAGCACACCTTTTTTATTTATATTAATCAATTTCATTTTTTTCCCCTTATTGTGGCCTGACTTTGACCTGAGGGCCATTATATGGGGATCAGGTTGTAGAAATGGCTGCTACCATCGAATTATACGTGTAAAATAACCCATATAACATGTGTCGCATGGCTTTCGTAGACCTGTGATCTTTTGTGACCTGACCTTAGCCTTGACCTTTGCTTACAATTTCATTGTTGCGTATGTGGGAGATGCATTATACCTTTGAGAGCACTGTGTGCCATAATATTTGCAATCTAAGGCTTTAGATGGAAAGTATGGCCCCAAAACCCAAATACCTCAATTTTGACATTTGACCTGACCTTGACCTGACATGTGACATTATTTTGAAACTTTCGCGTATGCTTTACATCCATCGCATTGCGCGCTTTCGATTGCCGCCTTGCGCGTCTCGCTGCAGTTATTGGTTCGGAAGATAACGAGGGGGGGGGGGGGGGGGGCAGAATCTGCCCCCCCAGCGGGGCGCGTTCAGCTGGAGACCCCAGCGGGGCGCTGGTTAAGCAATTTTCCACAGCTCCCAAAAAACTTTAATGGCGAAACTCAACACCCCTGTTAAAGGCCATACGACCAGATGCACACACATATACATATATAGTTATTGTAACTAATCCATGACAATCCATGACAATCCATGGTGTATAATGACAATAATAACTCAAACGATGTTTTATATTATAGGCTTATAGGCAAAGCTTTCGATGACAAGATCACTGCAAGGTGCTGAAAATGAAAGAAGACACGCAGTAGCAGAAACCGACGCAGGTCAAATAGGCCTATTTTTGCAATACAAGCACGCGCATTTTTATATGACAATCCTGCTAGTTTCGCCGAATTTATTCCATCTTTGAAAATCGCACAGCTTAAAGATATTCCCTTACCCAGTTGTCAGCATATATTTTGGAGCTTAGATGAACTGGACAAAAGCATGAATTAGTGTTGGACATTTCTCCAAAACCATAAACCAAGTGCATGACTAATTTATGAATGTCATGTCATATTCATATGAACAAGGAACACCAGGAACACCAATAAAGTGATGAATAGTTAATAGTTATGTAGGCATTTTAAACTATGATGTATATTTAATGGAGGTATAGATGACATTTTCAAGCTAAATTGGACAATTTATCCACACTGGTCAATTCTGGCTGTCATCTGTCAAGAAAATTAACCCGCTCTTGACTGGGGTCTCAGCAGAACGCCATTGACTGGGGGGGGGGGGGGGGGATCTTCCGAACCAATGATCGCAGCGAGAGCTCTCAATGAAACACATCTAAAACATACTCGAAAGGTTCACATTGAGGTCACATGTCAGGTCACGGTCAGGTCAAAGGTCTAAAACGAGGTATTTGAGTGTATGGGACATAGGTACTTTCCATACAATCACTCTCCAATCATTCCACTATCACCCAAAGTGCTCTCAAAGACATAATACACTTCTCGCATGAGCTAATGTAAGATTGTGGCAAAAGTCAAGGTCAAGGTCAATGTCGCAAAAGGTCACCATGTGCAAAATATTTACGAAAGTCATGCAACATATGTTTTATGGGTTATTTTATACGTATAATTCGATGGTGATAGTCATTGTACCACCTGACTTCATTTAAGTGAAGTAAGTGTCAAACTCAGGCCAAGGTCAGGTCAAATAAGGTCAAAATGTGAAATTGATAAATATAAATAAAAAAGCATGTTTCTGGACCAGTTTTACCTCAGAAATGCAGCGGTGACGTTCATTTGTTCGCAGCTGGTCATAAATAACCAAAAACACAATTTGAAAAAAATACGTCATGAGTTACCCATATTTTAGAAGCCATAAGTCAGTCATGACTCATGAGTCAAAAATGGTGGTATTATTTATATTTTTTTTAGGAATTGCCCATATGTGGTTGTCTAATATATTTCATGTTTAACAAAAAATAAATATCGTTAAAAAAAATGTGGGCATTTATTTTTTTCCCATTTTTGGGGGTAAATTTTTTTTTTGCCAAACTCCGAGAAAGTCATTTTGTAGCACTTGTCATTTTTTATCTTTTAAGGTTTTCTATTGCATTTTCTCAAAATATGACCTTTGTACTTTGTATTCTGTCTGTTAAATTTTAGCTGTCTTTTTTTCTCGTCAAACTCGTATGTAGTGACGTCACTAAATTCGCTATATATCAAATATTTTTCGCCGAAATTGCTTCATTTGTTTTTGCACAGAAGACGTGGAATTGATGTGAGAAAAGGTACTTTAAGTTTCACGTTGATAGCGCTATTGGTTTTTGAGTTATTGCGAAAGTTCGTCGGGGGTGGGTGTGGGAGGGGGGTAAACGCCCCGCAGTCAATGGCGTGTTAATAACAGTGTACAATTTAGCTGCTTATCAATCATCTCAACACAATTGTTTGAATGCACAACTATTCATTTTATGAATATTACTGCCCGTTGGAACGATATCAATGGACTATGGAAAAACCAGAGTACGTGTGACTGTTCGTGGACAAGAACAGGTGAAATGAAAATAAGTCATCTTAAGCCTTCCCCCACCCCAGTCAAATTTCCTTAGACGAGTGCCTGCATGGCTGTATCAGCGTGGTTAAAGTTGGCCAGGAGCAGTCGATGACACTCCACTACAAGCTGCAAAGTTCTTAATTAACCCGATTAGAGGCAGGCTCCTTTCTACCCCTATTAGTGGCAGGGGGGGGGGGGCGGATTCCCCCCCCCCCTACGGAAATTTAGAGATCAACCCGTCAGAATTTAAAAGTCAAACGGCGTTCGATTTCCCTCAACACGATCTACATTTCTGTAAACAAAAATCCTAAATCTTTGATAGTAGGGCAAGAGGGTGGCAAAAACTAACAAAATTAGAGGTATATTTGATCCACCACAGCTGCCATGTTTATCAAACGATTTAACACAACTAATGGGGATCGATAGATATTGAATTGGGGATTGATATAGAACGGTGACATTTGAAAATTCAAAAATCATAGGCGTTTGCAGGTCATTAAATAGGGGGGTAAAATAAATGCCTTATAAAACCGTGTTTGTCTTCTTCTTTTTTGATAAATTAAATGGTGCGTTATTGTGACATCTGATACAACAGTTATAAAGCATATTTTCATCCATAGGCGGTGCAAGGTTAGCGAAAAAAGGATACAAAATATATAACAAATAACTTCCTTTAACCCTCTCCCTTTTCAAGTCCCTGAAACCGCGTCTGCCGTCCAATATTTATTATAGATCGCTAAACTAATTTGCACTTGTTTCAATCACTGTAAACCTATGTTACTCCTTCATACTTCAGTCAGTTAGGAAGAAGCCATAAAGATCGCATCTCCGTATTATCGCCAAATGTCGCCGAAAGAATAACTCCAAAAACCGGGCCCTAGAACTGCCTCTATTAAGGTTAGGAACGGACAAATTTCATTTGAAATTCAATTCTAGGAAATATCCCAAAATGTCATGGGTCTGCTCCCAGCCGTTCGGGAGATATCTGCGAAAAACCTGAGGGGTGGGCAGAATCTCCCCCCCCCCTGCCGCTAATAGGGGTAAAGCATTCGGATTACATTTCTAGGAATCCATTTGGTATCGCAATTGACTTATCAGTGCCGGCACTCCAGTACATGGATGCATAATATTCGCATACACATAATCATAATTTACATTAATGAACTATTCTTGCCTACAGTTTTAGGAATAGTGCCTAAAATGACAAGTTGCATATAACATATGAAACTCTACCGTCGTTGTAGCATGGAACATTGATGATGACAAATGGCAAACATTTCCTATGCGGGATAAGTCCACGAAACTTCGTAACGTTTGACACCAAAATGCATAATTCATGAGCGCCTTATGTCGCAGAAGACGAGATACAATCTGAGAAGAATAACTGCCGCACAGATACATGCACGTTTAGGTAAAAACCTTGCGACAAACTCTCGAGACACGTTGCACAGGCGAAATTCATTAGTTTCCACTGGCTAACGCTTCTCAGAACAGCGAGCTTATCTCTAAATTGGTCGCAGAACGGGTCTGTGTCGGCAATTTGGGCGCTGACGTCACCTCATCAGGGCTTACATCTCTGCCACGCGCCCAGGCGGCCGTGTCAGGAGTGACCGGCGAGTGATCCTCCTGGTGATGTGACGTCAGGAGTGACCGGCGAGTGATCCTCCTGGTGATGTGACGTCAGGAGCGACCGGCGAGTGATCCTCCTGGTGATGTGACGTCAGGAGTGACCGGCGAGTGATCCTCCTGGTGATGTGACGTCAGGAGTGACCGGCGAGTGATCCTCCTGGTGATGTGACGTCAGGAGCGACCGGCCAGTGATCCTCCTGGTGATGTGACGTCAGGAGTGACCGGCGAGTGATTCTCCTGGTGATGTGACGTCAGGAGTGACCGGCGAGTGATCCTCCTGGTGATGTGACGTCAGGAGTGACCGGCGAGTGATCCTCCTGGTGATGTGACGTCGTGACGTCGTGACATATCCCGGCGAGAGCGTCGAAATAAACTGCCGGCGGGAGCGGCGCCGGAGAGAGAACGAGATGTCTCCGCAGCCCCCCCCCCCCCTCCACTCCCGCCGTGCCGTTCTGCAGTCGACGCCGGTCACAGGGCGCCATTGTTACTGGTCAGAGATGTGTCCTGATCTCGGCGGAGGTCACAGGGCGCCATCGTTACTGGTCAGAGATGTGTCCTGAGCTCGGCGGAGGTCACAGGGCGCCATCGTTACTGGTCAGAGATGGGTCCTGAGCTCGGCGGAGGTCACAGGGCGCCATCGTTACTGGTCAGAGATGTGTCCTGAGCTCGGCGGAGGTCACAGGGCGCCATCGTTACTGGTCAGAGATGTGTCCTGATCTCGGCGGAGGTCACAGGGCGCCATCGTTACTGGTCAGAGATGTGTCCTGATCTCGGCGGAGGTCACAGGGCGTCATCGTTACTGGTCAGAGATGGGTCCTGATCTCGGCGGAGGTCACAGGGCGCCATCGTTACTGGTCAGAGATGGGTCCTGATCTCGGCGGAGGTCACAGGGCGCCATCGTTACTGGTCAGAGATGGGTCCTGAGCTCGGCGGAGGTCACAGGGCGCCATCGTTACTGGTCAGAGATGGGTCCTGAGCTCGGCGGAGGTCACAGGGCGCCATCGTTACTGGTCAGAGATGGGTCCTGAGCTCGGCGGAGGTTCTTATATTAACCACATCGATCGACATCAGATTGATGAAGGAGATAATTACCTGGTAGGCGAGCCGGTTTGATCTCGGGGAACGGAAACCAAAAGGTACGTAAATAAATGTCATACCCTGAATGGCGGAATGCTACAATCAAAATGTAAGCAGTCAAACAGCAGTTTCGCACATTTCCGATCCCGCGAAATCACCCTAAAACGGAAGCTTATCTCCAAAGGTTCTTCACAGTATTTCTGAGTGTGAATGAGTTTCAGTTTCATTTTGTGGTGCTGAAAGTTTGTAATGACTAGTTTAATTGTTTTATTGTGGTGCTGTGATTCATAGTAATGCAAAGCTAGCATAACCCATTATTGAGAAAGTCACAGTAAATCACGTCAAAATAAAGCAAAGTTGATTGTGATGAAAACAGACAAGTTTAGAACCCGCGCCCTGCTGGGTTCTACAGCCGAACGTGGCCCGCTGGGGGGGGGGGGACATTTTACCTCCCTCCCCCTGTATCTTCCGAACCAATGACCGCAGCGGGACGCGCAAGGCGGCGATCGAAATCTCCTAAAGAGACAAATATAATTCGTACCCGAAGTTCTTAAAATAAGGTCACGCCAGGTCACGATCAGGTCAAAGGTAAAAATTGAGGCATTTTAGTTTGTGGGCCATTCTTTCCATCCAAAGCCATTCTTTCCAAAGGTGCTCCCAAAGGTATAATGCATCTCCCGTATAAGCGAAAGTGAAATTGTAAACAAAGGTCAAGGTCAATATCAGGTCACAAAAGGTCACAGGTTTACGAAAGCCATGCAACACATGTTGTATATTTTTATTTTACTCGTATAATGTGATAGTAGTGGCCATTTTCACAACTTGACCCCATATAATGGACCTCAGGTCAAGGTTAGGTCACAATAAGGACACAATTTGAAATTGATTAATCTAAATAAAAATGTCATGTTTCTAGACCAGCTTTCTCTCAGAAATATAGAGGTGGTATTTATTTGTCTGTATCTGGTCATTAAAAGAAAAGAAAAAAACATAACTTTAAAAAAATGACGTCTTGAGTTACTTATACTTAGGGAGCCATAGGTCAGTCAAAAATAGAGATATTGCTTTGCAATTTGGTTTGAGTATCGTCTGGAGCCCTTCATGGGACACATTTGCAGCACCCATCCCGTTCCAGCCCATTCAGTCAGACCAAGACCCCTTTCCAATCCTAATTCATAATTGATGGGGCTCCCATTCCCACCCATTTCAGCATATTTAACTTTTTGTTGTGCTAAAAAATGATATGGTCGGTCGGTCCCATACCCTTTCCAACCCGTTAATTTCCCAAAAATGTACCCCATTCCCACCCAATCCCGTCCCGTTCCCATTCCCATACGGGATTCTCACTCCATAAAGGGCTCTGAATCGTCCATACTTGGTTCTCTAACATATATTTCGGTTTTTTGAATATCTTTAAAAAATGGTTTTGCGGAAATTTTCAAAAACAAATCAGTTTTTGGTATTTTGGGGGTTAAAATCCCAAAATTTAGCAAATCCGAAATATTATTTTTGAAAATAATGTCATTTTCTTTCTTTTGACGTTTTTCATTTGCAATTTGCATCAAAACTCGTTTTTCTACGAATTGTCAAACATTTAGCGTTTTCCATCAAAAAATGGCATGACATCACGTCATTAAAATATCATTATCTTCCAAATCGCTGGCTAAATGTCAGTGAAATTTTGCGAGAAGACGTAGAATGAATGCAGCATAAGGTACTGGAAGTTTAACGTCGCTATCTCTCATAGTTTCATGTTATTGAGAAAATCGGAGAGGGGTACAATTTACCCCCCCTCCTCCCCACCCTATCGGGACGCGGGTTAAATGCCCGAGGCTACAAGTATCTGGCCCGAGTATCACAGAGCGATTCTGATATATAATTTGCATTACTGATAAAGGTGTAACGTGTGCAAAAATGCTAAAATAAAGCTGGGATAATCGTAATATCACCTCGCCACAACAATACATGCATGATAGATGTTCTTCAGAAATCGAGGAATGATGACTGGAGCTATATTTTAAAGCAATGAACATAAACACATCTCCCAGTTTAATCCAACGTGTGTTCTCTTACCAATGCCTTTTTGGCAGCTCCGCTGAATTTATAGGTTTAATTCTATACGTTTATCAATGAACAGTGCCGGAACCCGAAGAATGTCAATAATGGCGACTCAGGAAGAAGTGCTTAACGGACAAACTTGTTATAATAGCATTAGCAGCTGTCAAGGGGTGGAAGCCCATTCATTCGCAGGTAAAAAGGCGAATTGTTCAGCACGATTAGAGACACGAGCCTTGCACGGCAATGCTAGGTAAGTCTAATCTGGAAGTGAAATACGAGTACCTGGAGGCCGTATAGATCTTGACATAAGAATTACGCTTCCAATGGATTAGTTGTATCTCCAGATAGGTTAAGGCAGATCCAGCATGACAAGCACGGTCGTATGCGCTGTTGATGGTAGGTACAACATGGACATAAGTTGTTATTTTGAGCACAAGAATGGAGACAACGTGTAAAACCATGGCATGCTGGATGCTAATGAAAACAAACACCATGCAACCGATGCCGTCGACGATTTTTTAATGTTCAAAAATATAATTTTGAACTTGTTCCTGGCCTCTTTCAGGTGCAGTAGATCTCATCCCCTCTCCAAATTGGAATGGAGCATATCATGGCATCGGAGCAGCCCCCCCAAAAGTCATCACCGCAAACTCCGCTGAAGTTTCACAACCATACATCGGCAATCATGTCATTGCCATTCCCACGTAATTATGTTTTGTCTCGCGAATGTTGTGCGCGTTCATCGATACGTCGTTATGACGCCTTTAACCTTTGACTCCAATGCTGGTTTCGCAATGCCAGCAAGCACCGTCGTTGACGGCAATACGGCGACATTAATGATGTCCAATTAAGTCGGTCGCACGGAGCCGTTTTTCGTTAGCATGCAGTGCGCCCCGGGTGGCGGCCGGCTGCAGGAGTCGGCCGGCAGTTTGCCGGGTCCTCCGCGAGGCTGTTGGACTGCGGGTGCATGAGAGCGCCGCGGGCGAGCCCGGGTGACGAGCCGGCCAGTTCGGAGAATTCTCTCACGTGTAGCTCGAATCAACCCGCTTGCAGGCACCGTCAGCGCCCTCTGTCGTCACGCGATCTGACTGAGCCGATCGCACTGTCGTGCTGGGCAGTGAAGGACTTAGTGGACTTAGTGGTCAAATGGACTCTCAAATGGACCATTCAGTGGTCAGCTTTGCATGCCAAGAAGATGCAAAACAAAATATTTTGCAAATATGTTGAGTCTTGCATTGCATTTCAAGTTTCAAAGATGTCCAAGTACTGACAACATCTCAGGACATTAGCTACTTCTGACATATTATTAAATGTATGTTATATTGGTGCCTGCACAAAACTGCTAATGCAGGGAGCTCAAGGAAGGTTGTAGCTTTGCAGGCGTTCGCGGTACCTCCAATTCATGCCGCGCTTGTTGAATGCATGTCTTATTTGGGCGGCATTCGCCCGGCATTGAAGACCGACCACGGTGTGAGGCTTTACACTCCGCTGCCACTAGCGCAGCAAGTATAGCATTCAAGTGTGTCAGAAGCTACAGCGTATCTTATATTAACCAGGCGTCGTAGTCGGCGATGAACGAGCGAGCGCGAAGGGAATACATGGTGAATTTCAACTCGATAGGGCAAGTAGTTTCTGAGATACACAAGGGGTGCACACGTGCGCACGTCCAAATGCGCCTCACCCATTACTTGTGGGAAAGTGGCGGCTGAGAGGTCCCTAACCGCACACCAAATTTGAACAAATTCGGCTCAGCCGTACCTGATATATCGAATAGGGGTGTGCACGTGCACAGGCACCCTATCTCTGAGGCACCCGATCTCTGACTTGTGGGAAGGCGGCGGCTGAGAGGACCCTAGCCATACACAAAATTGGAACATAATCGGCTCAGATGTTCCTGAGATACAGAATAGGGGTGTGCACGTACGCACGCGCAGAGGCACCCAACCCCTGACTTCTGGGAAGGCGGTGGTTGAGGGGTCCCTAACCACACACCAAATTTGAACACAATCGGCTCAGCCGTTGCAGAGTTTTTGCGAGGAAACACTTTTCAACACCCCTCACGTGTGGTTGCAGATATATGAGCTTCTCAAAAGCGTCGCCACGGGTCGGGTCGGGTCGGGCCGGGCCGGGCCGGGCCGGGCCGCTCCTAATCATATTTTCCCATATACCACGGAAGGACGAGCGAGCGCTTCGCGATCGCTCGTAAATACCGCATACAGGCATAGGACACCAGTAAGGCGCCGTAGTTGGCGATGAGCGAGCGCGAAGGAGATGTATGGGGAATTTCAACTCGATCGGGCAAGTAGTTTCTGAGATACAACAAAGGGTACGCACGTGCGCACGTGCAGAGGCACCCACCTTTGACTTGTGGGAAAGTGGGGGCTGAGAGGTCACTAACCACACATCAAATTTGAACACAATCGGCTCAGCCGTTCCTGAAATATAGAATAGGGGTATGCAAGTGCGCACGTGCAGTCACCCCACCCCTGAGTTGTGTGAAAGTGGCGGCTGAGGGGTTCCTAACAACACACGAAATTTGCACATAATCTGCCAAGCCGTTGCGGAGTTATTGCGAGAAAACACTTGTCAACACCCTTTACGCGGCACGCGCCACGCGCAGTGGTAGTCACCCACATGAGTCGGCACTGGTCTTAAACAGGATAGGTTAGATGGGGCTGCTCAGCAAAGAAGTCCGCTTGTCAATTGGATGTGCGGTTGCAGAGATATAAGCTTCTCAAAAGCGTCGCCACGGGTCGGGTCGGGTCGGGTCTGGCCGGGCCGGGCCGAGCCGGGCCGCTCATAATCAGATTTTTCCCATACACCACGGTAGGACGAGCGAGAGCTTCTCGCTCGCTCGTAATTACAAATATGTTGCAAAGAATCGTTAAAATGCCATCACTTAAACCAGTAAGGCGCCATAGTTGGCGATGAACGAGCGAGCGCGAAATAAATGTATGGTGAATTTCAACCCGATTGGGCAAGTAGTTCCTGAGATACAAAAAAGTGCGCACGTGCGCACGTGCAGAGGCACCCCACCCATGACTTGGGGGTAGGCGGCGGCGGAGGGGCCCTAACCACACACCACATATGAACACAATCGGCTCAGCCGTTCCTGTGATATAGAATAGGGGTGTGCACGTGCGCACGTGCAGTCACCCCATCCCTGACTTGTGGGAAACTGGCGGTTGAGAGGTCCCTAAACACACACTAAATTTGAACACAATCGGCTCAGCCATGCCTGAGATATAAAATATGGGTGAGCTCGTGCGCACGTGCAGAAACACTCCACCCCTGACTTGTCGAAAGGCAACGGATGAGAGGTACCTAACCACACATCAAATTAGAACGCAATCGGTTCAGCCGTTCCTGAGATATAAAATAGGGGTGTGCACGAGCGCACGTGCAGAGGCACTCCACCCCTGACTTGTGGCAAATTGGCGGCTGAGGGTCCCTAACCACACAACAAATTTTCACACAATCGGCTCAGCCGTTGCAGAAATTTTGCGAGAAAACACCTTTCAACACCCCTCACGCGGCACGCGCCACGCGCAGTGGTAGTCACCCACATGAGTCGGCACTGGTCTCAAACAGGGTAGGTTGGATGGGGCTGCTCAGCAAAGAAGTCAGCTTGTTAATCGAACGTGTGGTTGCAGAGATATGAGCTTCTCAAAAGCGTCGCCACGGGTCGGGCCGGGCCGGGACGGGCCGGGCCGCTCATATTCAGATTTGTCCCATATACCACGGAAGGACGAGCGAGAGCTTCGCGCTCACTCGTACTGAGACTGAATGCACGGAAACAAAGAGAATGTCCTTAACCCTATTTCCTGCGGACGACCAAAATTACGTTAATCTGCGGGGGGTCAGATTCTGCCCCCCCCCCCCTCCAGAAATCTCGAGAACCACTCGGTCGATTTCGATGGGGAAAACGCCATTCGATTAGTCATGACAGGATCTTTCTTGCGGTGCCCGAAATGTATTCTTTGTTAAAAAATGGGGTGCCAAGGGGGCAAAACACTAAATTTTGGATGTTTTTCGAAAGGTCATTACGGTCATGTGGTTTCGCCGATTTGCATGCTCCAAACGTTTTTGAGCTTCAAATGTTCTGGTCTTTAATATATCAAAAGATAAATACCAAAATCCAAAATCATAGGCGTATTCAGGGGATGTAAAATGGGGGAGGACATTTTCTGATAACAAATTTGATCTGTTCGTGATTGTTTGGGACGACATGAACGTCACATGTGGGCATTACTTGCTGTAATTTGTTAAATTTTATATATTGCTCTTAGGCGGATCCAGGAAAACAACGTGAGGGGGGGGGGGGGGGGCACCATGCGAGTAACGCTTTTATCATGTTACAAATTTGAAGTTGGACCTAATTTAAGGTATGGATCACCTCACATTTTTTGTACCTGAGTGCGCCTCTGCCAACAAACATGTTTAATCCCAGTATGTATGTCCCCTTGTCTCTACCTCTGTCCACCTTCCTGCGTCCTCCGTGACTCTATGACCCTTTATGACCCGGCCTGTCTCCATGTCTCTACCTCTGTCCACCTTCCTGCGTCCTCCGTGACTCTATGACCCTCTATGACCCGGCCTGTCCCCGTGTCTCTACCTCTGTCCACCTTCCTGCGTCCTCCGTGACTCTATGACCCTCTATGACCCGGCCTGTCCCCATGTCTCTACCTCTGTCCACCTTACTGCGTCCTCCGTGACTATATGCCCCTCTATGACCCGGCCTGTCCCCGTGTCTCTACCTCTGTCCACCTTACTGCGTCCTCCGTGACTCTATGCCCCTCTATGACCCGGCCTGTCCCCGTGTCTCTACCTCTGTACACCTTCCTGCGTCCTCCGTGACTCAATGACCCTCTATGACCCGACTTGTCCCCATGTCTCTACCTCTGTCCACCTTACTGCGTCCTCCGTGACTCTATGCCCCTCTATGACCCGGCTTGTCCCCGTGTCTCTACCTCTGTCCACCCTTCCTGCGTCCTCCGTGACTCTATGACCCTCTATGACCCGGCCTGTCCCCGTGTATCTACCTCTGTCCACCTTCCTGCGTCCTCCGTGACTTTATGACCCTCTATGACCCGGCCTGTCCCAATGTCTCTACCTCTGTCCACCTTCCTGCGTCCTCCGTGACTCTATGACCCTCTATGACCCGGCCTGTCTCCGTGTCTCTACCTCTGTCCACCTTCCTGCGTCCTCCGTGACTATATGCCCCTCTATGACCCGGCCTGTCTCCGTGTCTCTACCTCTGTCCACCTTCCTGCGTCCTCCGTAAATATGTGCCCCTCTATGACCCGGCCTGTCTCCGTGTCTCTACCTCTGTCCACCTTCCTGCGTCCTCCGTGACTATATGACCCTCTATGGCCCGGCCTGTCCCCGTGTCTCTATTTCTGTCCACCTTCCTGCGTCCTCCGTGACACTATGACCCTCTATGGCCGGGCCTGTCTCCATGTCTCTACCTCTGTCCACCTTCCTGCGTCCTCCGTGACTCTATGGCCCTCTATGACCCGGCCTGTCTCCATGGCTCTACCTCTGTCCACCTTCCTGCGTCCTCCGTGACTCTATGACCCTCTATGACCCGGCCTGTCTCCGTGTCTCTACCTCTGTCCACCTTCCTGCGTCCTCCGTGACTCTATGGCCCTCTATGACCCGGCCTGTCTCCGTGTCTCTACCTCTGTCCACCTTCCTGCGTCCTCCGTGACTCTATGACCCTTTATGAACCGGCCTGTCCCCGTGTCTCTACCTCTGTCCACCTTCCTGCGTCCTCCGTGACTCTATGACCCTCTATGACCCGGCCTGTCTCCATGGCTCTACCTCTGTCCACCTTCCTGCGTCCTCCGTAAATATATGACCCTTTATGACCCGGCCTGTATCCGTGTCTCTACCTCTGTCCACCTTCCTGCGTCCTCCGTGACTCTATGACCCTCTATGACCCGAGCTATCCCCATGTCTCCGGGGTCAGCCTGGTACGGCCAGCGCCGGCGGCCATGCCACACAGCCTCCTTCGCCGAGGCCGCCGCCGCCCCCCGCACACTGCACACTGCACACCGCTGCATGAGACGTGTCGTAAATCGGTGTCATGAATGGGTGTGTCGTAAAATCCGGCTGGTGCAGGGGACAGCTGAGGACGGATGACCCGGGTCGACCCGCCGTGACCCGGTTGTACGGCGGTATGGCCGTCTGCGCCCAGCAGCAGCGGCAGGCAAACGGGTCGGAGAGATCCTGGGGTGCCTCGGGGTAGAGATAGCAGCGGTGCGGTGTCTGACGAGTGGGTTGTGAGGCGTAAAATAATATGGTGCAATGATCCAGGGCTGGAGATCAATTGCTGAGTCTGGGGGGTCCAGTCTGGAGGGAGCCCACCGTAGGCAGGGCCCCCGCAATACAAGAGACCCCGCAATACAAGGGTCCCCGGGGCAGTGGCGAATATAGCGTTGTTGACTGGGGGGGGGGGGGGGGGGAGGCGTCAGCGAGAAGTTGTTGAGTTGGAGAAAGTATATATATATATATATATATATATATATATATATATATATATATATATATATATATATATATATATATATATATATATATATATATATATATATATATATATATATATATATATATATATATATATATATATATATATATATATATATATATATATATATATATATATATATATATATATATATATATATATATATATATATATATATATATATATATATATATATATATATATATATATATATATATATATATATATATATATAT
>JAXIVJ010010947.1:5000-45354 GCA_036785665.1 Chirona hameri | reverse complement strand
CCATGCCCCTCCCCCCCTGTTCCTACGCCTATGATTCACGATTTAACCATGCACAACATTGCACTGACGCATAGCCGTTGCTAAATAAACCGCCTTCAAATAATTGAAAAGCGCGAATACAAACCAATATGATGCAACCAACTACCAACATGTATCTAAATCACTAATTTTACAGCCATATGTCTGTCTGTGGTCTGTCTGTGTATCTGTCTGTGTGTCAGGCACGTAGCCAAGGGGGGGGGAAGGCGGGGGCGCCCCCCCCCCCCCTGGAGGCCAGGAGTGTCCTTTTCGGCGCGGGAGGGCCCTTTTCGGCGTGCTCAGCGCGCCTAAAAGGGCCGACGAGACCGCACGAAGCGCGATATCATGGGCTCTTTACCACGCGAAACGTGGTCTTTAGAGAGTTTAGAGCACTTCAGAGGGCCACCAGGGCCCTCTATGAAAGACAAGAGGGTTCCTTGGACGTTCAAAAGAGCCCTATGCATGTCAGAGGGGCCCCTGGCCAGACCAAAAGGGTCCCTGAGCGGGTCAGAGCCCCCTAAACACGTCGAATGGGCCCCTAGCCATCACAGAGGGGCCCTGGGCAGGTCGAGAGGCCCCTTATCATGTCCACAGGACGACAAAGCGGCCAGCGCAGTCCCTTGCGAGGTCATAAGGGCCCCTGAGCATGTTGTAGGGCCCCTGGACAGATCAGAGGGCCCCTGGGAAGTTAAAAGGGCCCCTGTACAGGTCAGAGGGGCACCTGACCAGACCGAAAGGACCCCTAGGTGGGTCAGAAGGGCCCCCGAACATGCCAATTGGGCCCCTAGTCAGCACGGAAGGGCCCCAGGGCAGGTCAGAGGGCCTTCAGAGCATGTCACAAGGCGACAAAGTAGCCAACGCAATCCCTTGCCAGGTCGTAAGGGCCCTTTAGAAGGCTGGAGGGCCTCTGGAGAGACCAGAGGGCTCCTAGAAAGTTAAAAGGGCCCCTGCGCATATCAAAGGGCCCCTGACCAGACCTAAATGACCCCTGGGCGGGTAATAAGGGCCCCTGAACATGCCAAACTGGCCCCTAGCCAGGACGGAGGGACCACAGGGCAGGTCGGAGGGCCCCTTGAGCATGTTGGCAGGGCGACAAAGTAGCCAGCGCAGTCCGACCAGAAGAGTCGCTGGGCAGATCGGAGGGGTTTCTGGGCAAATCAGAGGGGCCCCTGGCTAGACCGAAAGGGTCCCTGGGCCGGTCGGAAGGACCCTTGAACATGCCGGATGAGTTCCTAGACAGACTGGAGGGGCCCCTGGGCAGGTCGGAGGGGCCCCTGAGCATGTCGGCAGGGCGACAAAGCGGCCAGTGAAGTCCCTGGCCAGGTCGGAAGGACCTCTAAACGGGCCGAATGGGCCCCTTGACACACAAGAGGGGCTTCTTGGAAGGTCAAAGGAGTCCCTGGTCATACCGGAAGGGCCAAAAGCACATAGAGATCCCAGATGAAGATTAAATACAAAGAGGACTTACTCCACAAGACAAATAGTAAAAGCGGAAATTTCGGGTATATTGTAATACGCTTCGTCAGGGTGCAATATACCCGAAATCTCCGATGACAATTTTTCCTGTAGAGTAAGCCCTCTTTGTATTTTATATATATTTAACCCTATTCCCTGCGGGGGACAGATTCTGCCCCTCTCCCCGGTGGTTTTTCACTTACCGCTTCTAAACCGTTATGCCTAGCGTCTTGAAACTTTGTAACTTTTCCTAACTTCGAATAGCATGTTTTGTGTCAAAATTTTGAAAAAATCGGGCCAGCAGAGGCGGTGCCAGGCTCCTGTTTTGGGGAGGGTGTTACGAATGCGGTTGTGCGGCGCATACTTTCTTCGTAGTTTGCGTTGCAATAAATGCATCAAACATTTTCAATTAAATATGCATGATACATACTGGGATTATACATGTTTGTTGGCAGAGGCGCACTCAGGTACAAAAAATGGGAGGCGATACCATACCTCAAATTAGGTCCAACTTCAAATTAGTAAGATGATTACAGCGTTACTCGCATGGTGCCCCCACGTTGTTTTCCTGGATACGCCTATGCCAATATATTAAATTTAACAAATTACAGCATGTAATGCCCACATATGACGTTCATGTCGTCCCAAATAATCACGAACAGCACAAATGTGTTATCAGAAAATGCCCCCCATTTTACATCCCCTGAATACGCCTATGATTTTTTTTGGTATTTATCTTTTTGTATATTAAAGAACAGTACATTTGAAGCTCAAAAACGTGTGGGGCATGTAAATCGGCCAAACCACATGGCCGCAATGATCTTTCAAAAAACACCCAAAATTTTGTTTTTTTGCCCCCTGACCCCCATTTTTTAAGGAAAAAAAATCCCCCATTTTTTAGAAGAAAAAAAATACCCCCATTTTTTAAGGAAAAGGGGATATATCACCCACTCCACATCATGTCTTTTCGCTTAGCGAATCCCAGATGAGTCCCTGAACAGGTCGGAAGGGCGTTGAAAAGGTCGGAGGGGTCCCCAGACGATCTGAAGGGACCCTGGGCCTTTCAACAGTAAGAACGTCCAGTGAATAAAACTAAAAAAAATCGCGCCACTCTGCGGCGCAATTTAACTACAAATTAAATTATATGCGGGTCAGAAAACAAAAATCGGCCCGCTTTTCGGCGCATTTATGTGTTATGTTGCTACTTTCCTATATAATTGGGCAAAATAGTTTACTTTAGCACTTTTTTATCGCACTTTTAAACGCACAATATAGCATTTTTAGAGGTCTGCACCATACGCAATGTGACGCATTGATGAGAATGCATATCCAGGCGCAATTTATTTAAGAGTACCAGGTCTTGAGCCTAAAAAAATATTCAAAGTTAGTATAGCTGATTCCAAATTGGTGTCGCTGGTTCCAAAGTTGATATGGCAGTTTGCTAACTCCAGCTCCTAAAAGTTGACATGGCCTATGCCATACCTGTCATACTGCATTTTCCATCCTTGTAACGTTCATTTTCATCCGTTTTGTTTAGCCCTTTCAACGCTCGGGAAGGGGCCTTTTCGAGGCGCCCCCCCCCCCCGGGACGAAATCCTGGCTACGTGCCTGCTGTGTTCTCATTTCTTTAGCCACACGCACAGCACAGACGGCAGTACCGATGACGGTGAAATTTGCACATACGACAGCTTCAAGCTTTGTGACGATCAACGGAATAAATAAAATCAAGTCGCTCCGATGTCTGTGTCGGTCACAGCACGCGCTAGAAGGGGCATGCCTTTCTTCTCTCGCAACGATAAATCCAATCCAAATAGCTGGCGCTTGAAAAGTTGTTAGCATTAGCTCGAACTACGATGGTTCTAGAGACCTCAGCTGAGCGGGGCCGCTAAATAAATACAACGCTGTAATACCTGTTTTGGTCGGCGTAATTCGGGTCGGCAAAGCTTGCCACCAAATATCATATTACCAGTAAGGCGCCGTAGTTGGCGATGAACGAGCGAGCGCGAAGGAAATGTATAGGGAATTTCAACTTGATCGGGCAAGTAGTTTCTGCGATACAAAAAGGGCGCGCACGTGCGCTCGTGCAGAGGCGCCCACCTTTGACTCGTGGGAAAGTGGGGGCTGAGAGGTACCTAACTACACACCAAATTTGAACACAATCGGCTCAGCCGTTCCAGAGATATAGAATAGGGGTGTGCACGTGCGCACGGCCAGAGGCACCCCACTCCTGACTTGTGGAAAATTGGCGGCTGAGGGGTCCCTAACCACACACCAAATTTGCACACAATCGGCTCAGCCGTTGCAGAGTTTTTGCGAGAAAACACTTTTCGATACCACTCACACGGCACGCGCCACGCGCAGTAGTAGTGACCCACATGAGTCGGCACTGGTCTCAAACAGGGTAAGTTGGATGGGGCTGCTCAGCAAAGAAGTCAGCGTGTCAATCGGATGTGTGGTTGCAGAGATATGAGCTTCTCAAAAGCGTCGCCACGGGTCGGGCCGGGCCGGGCCGGGTCGCTCATAATCAGATTTTTCCCATATGCCACGGGAGGACGAGCCAGCGCTTCGCGCCCGCTCGTAATTATATATATTCTCGAAGAATATGCTACGGTTGAAACGCAATCCCGTTTGACGGATCACAGGTTGATAAATGCAATTTTCCAACGATTTAGTGTAACCCCAAATAAGTTACCGGCACCATCGACGCCAACGGCGTCGCCACCGACGCCAACGGCATCGCCTCTTCGCGCAGCGAAGCAGGCGGGGACCGCTTGCCTATATCACTAATTTTCTAGCCGTACGTCGGTCATCTGTAATCTGTCATCTGTCATATGTCATCTGTCATATGTAATATGTCATATGTCATCTGTCATGTCATCTGTCATCTGTCATCTGTCATCTGTCATCTGTTATCTGTCATCTGTCGTCTGTATGTCTGTCTGGCTGTCTGGCTGTTCCTGTGTCCTCATTGCTTTAGTCACACGCACAGCACGGACGGCAGTACCGATGACGGTGAAATTTGCACACACGACAGTTTCAAGCTGTGTGACGATCCACGGCAAAAAAAAAATCAAATCGCTCCGATGTCTGTGTCGGTCACAGCACGCGCCAGAAGGGGCATGTTTTCCTTCTGTCACAATTATAAATCCAATCCAAATAGCCGGCGCTTGAAAAAGCTTTTAGCATTAGCTCGAACTACGATGGTTCTACGGGACCTCAGCTGAGCGAGGCCGCTAAATGACGCAAAATATCATATTATTATATATATATTTTCGAAAAACATGCTGAAACGCACTCCCGTTTACGGATCACAGGTTAATAAATGCAATTTGCGAACGATTCAGTGCAACCACCCCAAATAAGTGAACGGCACCACCGACGCCAACTGCGTCGCCTCTTCGCGCAGCGAAGCAAGCGGGACCACTTGTAACAACTAACGAACATACATATTGCATCATGTGCACAAGTTATTTAGACCAGAGTTCGTCATGGGCTGGGCTGGCCCTATGGGCGATGGGCTGGGCCTGAGCTGGGCCTGGGCCGGGCCTCAACTTTAAGAGAATCACTGGGCTCTGGATGGGCCTGGGCCTGACAATTTTTAAGTAATGCGCGCGTCGCGCTAGCTCAGGTCAGAGATTAACAATATTTTAACCAGAAGTTCACTTACACAGCAACACACTGTTGCTGTGGCTGTGGCTTTTTTGTATTTTTTGGTAAGCATAGTTGGTTAATTGTTTCACATTAATAGTATACAAGTAAATATGCTAGGATAATTATTGCAAATTTTGTGGAAATAATAACATGCTTAATCTGAACGGGCCGGACCGGGACGGTGCCTCAATATTATTAATTTGACCGGGCCTGGTCTAGGCCTGGGCTTGGTGTTCATAGGCCTGGGCCGGGCCGGGCTGGTGGTTGGTGGGCCCGTGACGAACACTGATTTAGACCACAACTTTTTTTTATTAACCCTATTACCTGCGGGCGGCCAAAATTACGTTAACCTGCGGGGAGAAGGTTCTGCCCCCCCCCCCCCCCCCCAGGAGATCTCAAGAACCGCTCGGTCGATTTCGACGGAGAAAACGCCATTCGATTAGTCATAACAAGATCTCTCTTTTTGGACCCCGAAATTTCTTTTTTTTCAAAAATGGGGGCCATGGGGCAAAAAAATACGAAACTTTTGGGTGTTTTCTGAAAGGTCATTGCGGCCATGTAGTTTGACCGATTTGCATGCACCAAACGTTTTGGAGCTTCAAATGTACTGGTATTCAATGTATCAAAAGACAAAAACCAAAATACAAAATCATAGGCGCATTCAGGGGATGTAAAATGGGGGATTTGCTAATTAAAAATATGTGCTGTTCGTGATTGTTTGGGACGACATGAACGTCACATGTGGGCATTATATGCTGTAATTTGTTAAATTTAATATATTGCGCATAGGCGGATCCAGGAAAACAACGTGGGGGCACCATGCGCGTAACGCTTTTATCATCTTACTAATTTGAAGTTGGACCTAATTTGAGGGAGGGTATCGCCTCCCATTTTTTGTACCTGAGTGGGCCTCTGCCGAAAATATGTGCAATCCCAGTATTTATGATGCATATTGCATTTAAATTGTTTCTGATGCATGTATTGCACTGCAAACCACGAAGGAAGTATGCGCCGCAAAACCGCATTCGTAATACCCTCACCAAAACAGGAGTCTGGCACCGCCTCTGCCAGACCGATTTTTTAAAATAACTTTGACACAATACGCGCCATTCAATTTTGAGAAAAGTTACAAAGTGTCAAGACGCTAGGCCTAACGGTTTAGAAGCGGCAAGTGGAAAACCTTCGGGGCAGAATCTGCCCCCGCAGGGAATAGGGTTGACCCTCGCTCGTGCAGCGTCCGATCAGTGCGTGACCGTGCAGGGGGGGGGGTACGACCCACCCACCCCCCTTCAGCCAAATTGTAAATTCTTATAAATTTAATTTAATCGAGCTAGAATCGCGAATGAGAATATCATTATGCTAAATGGGTGCCAAATTTGAAATCAGCGTCACAAAAAGTCCTAGAAACTGCCAAATTCCAAAAAGGTCATGTCAGGTCATGTCAGGTCATTTGAGATCAGTGACCTCGGTTGACCTGTGGGGGATCATGACCCCAGTGGAACATATAATTATGTAAAATGGATCCCATATTTTAAATCAGCGTCACAAAATGCCCTAGGAACTGCCAGAAGTCAAAAAAGTAATATGAGGTCATCGGAGGTCAGTGACCTCGGTTGACCTCTGAAAAGGTCAATCGAGGTAACAATCTCAATGGAAACCACAACTTCACCTGGAAACACCTGTGTATATGCTCCTGAACAACAAACACTATGCAACTGCACAAGATACAAGGAGCAATACTACGGGACGCCATTTGCGCCTGACATGACCTAGAAAAACAGGTCAAAGGTCACGGGTCATGTGACCTACAACTTAAAAAATGTCACAACATGTGTCAAATTGTTAACAAGTAGGGTACCCCCCCCCCCCCCCCCCCCCCCCTCTGCACTGGCGAGGGTTAAGTAAGTAAACGTCGATGGAGTGGCAAAGCATTATCAGGCAAACAACCAAACGCACTGAATAGCGGGCATTATCAGACAAACGACCAAACGCACTGAATAGCGGGCATTATCAGACAAACAACCAAACGCACTGAATAGCGGGCATTATCAGACAAACAACCAAACGCACTGAATAGCGGGCATTATCAGACAAACAACCAAACGCACTGAATAGCGGGCATTATCAGACAAACAACCAAACGCACTGAATAGCGGGCATTATCAGACAAACAACCAAACGCACTGAATAGCGGGCATTATCAGACAAACGACCAAACGCACTGAATAGCAGGCATTATCAGACAAACAACCAAACGCACTGAATAGCGGGCATTATCAGACAAACAACCAAACGCACTGAATAGCGGGCATTATCAGACAAACAACCAAACGCACTGAATAGCAGGCATTATCAGACAAACAACCAAACGCACTGAATAGCGGGCATTATCAGACAAACAACCAAACGCACTGAATAGCGGGCATTATCAGACAAACGACCAAACGCACTGAATAGCGGGCATTATCAGACAAACAACCAAACGCACTGAATAGCAGGCATTATCAGACAAACGACCAAACGCACTGAATAGCAGGCATCATCAGACAAACAACCAAACGCACTGAATAGCAGGCATTATCAGGCAAACGACCAAACGCACTGAATAGCGGGCATTATCAGACAAACGACCAAACGCACTGAATAGCAGGCATCATCAGACAAACAACCAAACGCACTGAATAGCGGGCATTATCAGACAAACAACCAAACGCACTGAATAGCGGGCATTATCAGACAAACAACCAAACGCACTGAATAGCGGGCATTATCAGACAAACAACCAAACGCACTGAATAGCAGGCATTATCAGACAAACAACCAAACGCACTGAATAGCGGGCATTATCAGCCAAACGACCAAACGCACTGAATAGCGGGCATTATCAGACAAACAACCAAACGCACTGAATAGCGGGCATTATCAGCCAAACGACCAAACGCACTGAATAGCGGGCATTATCAGACAAACGACCAAACGCACTGAATAGCAGGCATTATCAGGCAAACGACCAAACGCACTGAATAGCAGGCATTATCAGACAAACGACCAAACGCACTGAATAGCAGGCATCATCAGACAAACGACCAAACGCACTGAATAGCAGGCATTATCAGGCAAACGACCAAACGCACTGAATAGCGGGCATTATCAGACAAACAACCAAACGCACTGAATAGCAGGCATTATCAGACAAACAACCAAACGCACTGAATAGCAGGCATTATCAGACAAACGACCAAACGCACTGAATAGCGGGCAGAAAAAAAAATGACCAACTTTCATTCATAATTACAAAATCAACAGATAGAGCTATTCAATCGCAAAATTATGTGATTAAATGTGTTAAAGGGAATGTTTCACCTTTCTGAAAGTTGTCAAATACATATATGCTGGTTGTAGTCGAAAATATGAAGTAAGTGCTGCTGAAAACGATGGTGATATTTTATCTCTCGAAAGGTCACTTAACTTTGTACAAATTTAGTTTTTTTGGGGGGGATGATGGTATCATTATTGAGCCATAAAGAGCTATAGATAACATTTTACGCTGCCAAATATATGGCACAATCGTTTCAGACAATTCTGGCGACTTAACCCTATTCCTTGCGGGTGGCTAGAATTACGTTAACGTGCGGGGTAGATTCTGCCCCCTCTTGAGTTTTTGAAATTTAGAAAATTAAAATTAAATTGCTTAAAAACGGACAAGTTTTAGGGAAAATGACCTGAATAATTGAAACATTTCAATAATGGCCAAAGATAATGGCTATCTCAGTTAAAAATCAATACAAAGGTGAAACATTTTCTTTATAGGGAAATATTCACCTTTTCATCTACTTTTCTGCATTATCTTATGCATCGTGCATGGTATCAAATTGATCGGATCTCAATTTAAAAATGAAATCACAACTTTTTCTATTTCGATTTTTTTTTTGGGGGGGGGGAATTTAACAAACAAATACATATACTTCTTTCGGAGTTCATGATCGGTGTTTTCCCTTCACTATATTTGGAAGCGCGACATATTGGACGCGCGACGACGCTTTTCTTTCTTTTGATAACGTTTCTGATTGGTCCCTGAAACAAATCACCGACACTAAATAGGTCGCCGTTGCGTGCCCAAGTGAACTTCCGATTTCATTGACAGTTTTCTCATTGTTTGTTGATTTTGTATACAACAAATTATTATTTTTCATGATAAGCTAAAGTGTGGTATACAGCCAGAGACAAAACTATACACAACGCCTGTTGTTGAAATCAAATGAAACAATTTTGACAAATTGAGGGTCGCAGCCGCTTACTAGGCGGTCGTAGCGTGCCCAAGTTAAAGGAAATAGATCACCTGGGAACATCTTTTCCAAACACGATTTGATTATATTTTTACAATGTATTTTTATATTGTCAAAAATGGCCGTACATCGCGCCGATTCAGGACAGAAGGTCATAAATTATTAATTTAATCAAAACTATATACATGCTCTCTGAGTCAGAGTCCTGACGTCACGCGAATGAGAGAGAAAAAAATGACTCAGCCAATCAGATTCGAAAGTAGTAAGGATAGACTCGCATTAGAGATGTGCCAACCGGCGGCCGGCGGTTCGCTTGCTAGCACCAGCTGCAAACTGATTGGTTGATTGCATAGCCTCCAGGGGCGGAGAATTAGGGGTTTTGAGGGTGTTCAAGCACCCCTGAGCTAAAAAGTGCACCCCCTCAAATAAAAAGGTCTGTTCAACTAACATAACACAAGCAAAAGTCTAAACTGATAGAACAAATTGCATAACTGTAACATTGTTTTGCTTCCACAGTAGCCTCATGTCCTGTCAAGCTATCATGATACTGTTTTAGACACACATCTTTCAATAAGAGAAGTCTCAGGCATACAAAGGTTGAATAACATAGGTAAGGCATCCCCATTACCTATGATCCCATGGACAATGAGCAATGGTGAATGATCCTGTTCATCCTGAGAGGGATCAAGCCCGGTCCCCAGTTTTGCAAGGAAGTCAAAAGTGGGTGAAATCCAAGAGTGTGGCGTAGAAAGGGGTGGAACTTTACCTTATGAAGATAGATTAAAAAAATTGGGTATGTTTTCACTTAGATATAGAAGGCTAAGAGGAGATATAATTGAAGTCTTCAAATTTGTAAATGGTCAGCATTCTGGATATTTAAAGGGAATGTTTGAGTTCAATAGGGAAAATCAAGGTAGAGGTCATCAGCATAAACTCATTATGAAAAGTAGGACTAGGCTACGACAGTCATTTTTCAGTAGAAGGGTTGTAGGACATTGGAATATGCTACCAGGGGATGTCGCTGATGCAGTGACACTTGCTTCCTTCAAAATTATATTAGATAAATACTTTACAGAGAAGGGATTAGTTCATAAATAATCGTGGGATTAGCCTTCTTTTATGCAGGTAGAGTAAGGTGATTTGAATAAGCGAGGCTGGTGGAGGGGGGGGAGCAACCTAGGATGGGCCCAAGAGGTTCTTCGTTGCACTTTTATTTTATGTCTTTATGTCTTTATATTTCCACTAGCATCCCACGGATTTCGCGAAATATTTTGCGATTGGCCGTTCGGAGAGCACAAAACAAGGGATTTCGCGCGGGATTTCGCGAAATAACGTGGAATCGCCGGAGCATGTCACGGCGGTGTTTTCAAAGATGGCGGCCCACATTGAGGAGATGGGGTAAGTGTAGAATCACCGATATAGATGGAAATCTGTGATTTTCATAATTGGTAACTGTGTTATAATATGTGGCATGGTTCCAGATGCATATCATGTCTACTTGTGGACCTATTAATAATTAATTGTATATTTAATTGCTTATAGTGGTGGTGAGGACCATGAGTGGAACTTTATATACTTTCGGGGTTGTATCTACAACTGCATCCTCAAAAATTACAACCCCAACATTGCCAGTAAATGCATAAGTATATAAATACTGCAAACGGTACGCAAAATCACCAAAGGATTTTTCAATAACAATAATAACCAGTAAGGCGCCGTAGTTGGCGATGAACGAGCGAGCGCGAAGGAAATGTATGGTGAGGTTGGTATGCGCACGCATAAGGGTGCTGCTTTCCTAGTAGGTACGGTTGCCTGACACCACACCAAATTTCAACTCAATCGGGCAAGTAGTTTCTGAGATACAAAAGGGGGTGCGCACTTGCGCACGTGCAGAGGTACCCCACCACTGACTTGTGGGAAAGTGGCGGCTGACGGCTCAGCCGTTCCTGAGATATAGAATAGTGGTGTGCACGTGCGCACATGCAGAGGCACCCCACCCCTGACTTGTGGGAAGGCGGCGGCTGAGGGGTCCCTAACCAGTAACCACCCACCAAATTTGCACACAATCGGCCCAGTCGTTACGGAGTTTTTGCGAGAAAGCACTTTTCAACACCCCTCACGCGGCACGCGGCACGCGCAGTGATAGTCACCCACGTGAATCGACACTGGTCTCAAACAAGGATATAGGGTGGATGAGGTCACACAGCAAAGAAGTCCGCATGTCAATCGGACGTGCGGTTGCAGAGATATGAGCTTCTCAAAAGCGTCGCCACGGGCCGCGTCCGGCAGCTCATATTCCGATTTTTTCCCTACTTCACGGAAGGACGAGCGAGCTCGAAGCGCTCGCACGTAATCACCGATGTATCATATACGATGGCTCTCAGACATTAAGAGCTATTAAGATGGCTCTCATATGACTCATATTACGTCCTGGTGGCTCGCATATGACTCATATTACGTCATAGTGTTATCTCGCCTTTACCGGAGGGTGATTCACGGTTTGATGGATAATCAGTAATTTGATCCATAGCTTCGTTTCAAAGGAAGTAAGTGTGTACTAACATGCAGGGGCGGCGCCACGGGGGGGAGGGGGACGTGTCCCCTCCCCCCCCCCCCCCCCCTCCCCAACTCTTTCGGATTTTAGCATTACGCCTATGGGCGTTGCATGGAAAGAATCGACTTAAGAATGCCTCCGCTCCCCCCCCCCCCCAACTTTCGGAAGGAGGCGCCGCCCTTGCTAACGTGCATTACTATGTTCTTTGGAATGTGAGATGCAAGGTAGAGCTGTATAGAGGTATAGGGTTTGATTAATACGCGCCCTGGAGGGCTTCTGAAAATTACACGCACAGGAGGAGGGGGGAAGATAAAGGCCCCGACACTGGCGGATCCAGCCTCTCTCCGTGGGGGCATCTTTTTGTGGCAAAAAGGTACCCCCATTTTGTTTTCTCCGCTGATTTGGGCCGGTTGCCTTATTTTGGTATTCGAGCTTAAGAAATTCACTATTCAAATTCACAACAAAAAATTGTGGATTTTTTAACGAAAATTTTCCCCATTTTTTGGGTTACAAAAAAATAGAATATCCGAGACGGCCATTTTGAAGAGAATGACATTTCCTTTCTTTTGACGTTTGTATTTGCAATTTGCTTCAAAACTCTATTTTCTACGATTGTTCAAACATTCATCAAGAATGGTGAATGGTTTTTGGTGAATGGTGGTGAATGGTTCAAAAATTGTTTTTCCACCAAGAATGGCATGACATGACGTCATTAAAACGTCATTATCTCCCAAAATACTATATAAATTTCATTGGAATTTGGTGAGAAGACTTTGGTAGAATTGATGCAGAATAAGGTACTGAAAGTTTGACGTTGATATCTATCATAGTTTTCAAGTTATTCAGAAAATCCGGGAGGGGCTGATTCAGCCCCCCCCCCCCCCCCCCAGCGGGGCGCGGGTTAAGTGTCGCCGGAGCTGCTTGAATTGCATCAAGGTGCGCTGTTTTGTTTGTCTATCATTGAAAGAAAGGGATACATACATACAAACTCATATGACTCATATTACGTCATGGTGTTATCTCGCCTTTACCGGAGGGTGATTCACGGTTTGATGGATAATCAGTAATTTGATCCATAGCTTCGTTTCAAAGGAAGTAAGTGTGTACTAACATGCAGGGGCGGCGCCACCGGGGGGGGGCGGGGGGACGTGTCCCCCCCCCCCCCCCCCCCCAACTCTTTCGGATTTTAGCATTACGCCTATGGGCGTTGCATGGAAAGAATCGACTTAAGAATGCCTCCGTCCCCCCCCCCCCCCAACTTTCGGAAGGAGGCGCCGCCCTTGCTAACGTGCATTACTATGTTCTTTGGAATGTGAGATGCAAGGTAGAACTGTATAGAGGTATAGGGTTTGATTAATACGCGCCCTGGAGGGCTTCTGAAAATTACACGCACAGGAGGAGGGGGGAAGATAAAGGCCCCGACACTGGCGGATCCAGCCTCTCTCCGTGGGGGCATCTTTTTGTGGCAAAAAGGTACCCCCATTTTGTTTTCTCCGCTGATTTGGGCCGGTTGCCTTATTTTGGTATTCGAGCTTAAGAAATTCACTATTCAGATTCACAACAACAAAAATTGTGGATTTTTTTACGAAAAAATGTTTTCCCATTTTTTTGGGTCAAAAACACCAAATTTCGAATATCCGAGACGGCCATTTTGAAGAGAATGACATTTCCTTTCTTTTGACGTTTGTATTTGCAATTTGCTTCAAAACTCTATTTTCTACGATTGTTCAAACATTCATCAAGAATGGTGAATGTTTTTTGGTGAATGGTGGTGAATGGTTCAAAAATTGTTTTTCCACCAAAAATGGCATGACATGACGTCATTAAAACGTCATTATCTCCCAAAATACTATATCAATTTCATTGGAATTTGGTGAGAAGAATTTGGTAGAATTGATGCAGAATAAGGTACTGAAAGTTTGACGTTGATATCTATCATAGTTTTCAAGTTATTCAGAAAATCCGGAAGGGGCTGATTCAGCCCCCCCCCCCCCCCCCCAGCGGGGCGCGGGTTAAGTGTCGCCGGAGCTGCTTGAATTGCATCAAGGTGCGCTGTTTTGTTTGTCTATCATTGAAAGAAAGAGATACATACATACAAACTTAAAATTCAATCACTCGAGAGAAGAAGAAAACTTCCGTTTTCATGAAGTTTTCTCCTAAGATCATTGTTTTTCACGTTCAGTGCAGGGAAAGCGGGTGGGGGAGGGCATACTTGTATTGAATGCCCCTCTCAGATTCCTGTGGAGGGGGGGGCATTTGTCCCAGATGCCCCCTGGATCCGCCAGTGTTAGCGATTACCGCCAAGGAGAGCCTCTGCCAGACACTTACCTAATGGAATTGATTTTCCCATTTTCCAAATTTGTATAAGCAATTGCGAAAGTTGTGTCATGCCGCGAAGCGGCACGAAATTTTCCGGTTGGGGCTGCTTGAATTGCATCAGGTGCGCTGTTTTGTCTATCATTGAAAGAAGGGGAGACATGCAAACTTCGAATTAAATCACCCGAGAGAAAAATACTTCCGTTTTCATGAAGTTTTCTCATAAGATCATTGTTTTTCACGTCCAGTGCAGGGAACGCGCGGGGTGGGGGGGGGATACTTGTATTGAATGCCCCTCTCAGATTCCTGTGGAGGGGGGATTCCTGTGTATTTGTCCCTGATGCCCCCTGGATCCACCAGTGGCAGCAATTACCGCCAAGGAGAGCCTCTGCCAGACACTTACCTAATGGAATTGATTTTCCCATTTTCCAAATTTGTATAAGCAATTGCAAAAGTTGTGTCATGCCGTGAAGCGGCGCGAAATTTTCCGGTTTTGACTGTGGATAGCTGGATTTTGACTGCTGCAAAGACGATTTTACGATAAATTGGGAACTCGCGGGGGGGGCATACTTGTATTGAATGCCCCCCCCCATATTCCAGCGGGGGGGGTCATTTGCCCCTGATGCTCCCCCTGGATCCGTCAGTGGGCCCCGATAAGAAATACAATAACGAAAATTGTAGGGTAGGGCGGAGAGGTTCTGTTGGGAGTCTGTTTTGTGAAAATTCCATGACCCTAGGTTAATATCTCCGAGGTTAAATGAGGTCAAATATACTCAAATTGGATTGGTATGCGCTCCTTGGCTTGACATTGTTATGGAACGCAGTGATTGTGAGTATATGTATAACATATATACCCCAAAATGGGCTTAAATTATTTGATGGAAAGTCTAATGATACAATAGGGATGATAGACGTTGCATTTGACTGTTTGTGAAAATCAAACAAATAATAAAACCAATGTGTTTAACTCTTTTCCATTTGGCACATTTTTCGTGTTTTCTTTTTCTTGAGTCGCTTTTACCCCCGCCCTGGTCGCCGACCCAATTACAACCCCAACGAAAAACAAAAAGTTCCCCCTCTGGTGATGACAATGGCCAATGGTGATTTTTATTTTATTCTTGATTTGTTGTGTCATCTGTGATCAACAGTAATAGTAGTCGCTATCAAAATAATTGCTGCCAACCAAAGATAATTGTTATGACATAATTGTTTAGATACCTACGTCCTACATGACGCACATACGGCGAACCCGGATAATTTTTCGCGAAATTCCTACCGATCGACCATGATAAATTTCGCGAAATATTTCGCGAAATGTTGCGCCTTCCGAAGCCCCATGAGCGTGATCAAGCCCTGTAGTTCACCTAAAATTGATTAAAATTGTAAAATTGACACATTTGGCATTTCCTATAATATAAATAAATCAAGGATATTTCTACATAGAAAAAAAAAGAGTTTTTAAACTGTCAAGCAGGTATCACCGAAACCCGTGTACTTCAAATATTTTAAAGTTTGTTTATTTTTTTAAGAAAGGTGCCTATCTTAAAAAATAGGCACCTTAAAAAATAGGCACTCTCCCCTCAAAAAATATTCAGAATGGAGCTATGGATACACCAGACTACCCATCCCTAGTTTAACCCGCCATTGACTGAGGGGGAGGGCGTTTAACGCCCCCCCCCCCCCCCCCTCCTTGATTAATTTTCGCAATAGCTGAAAAACTAATAGCGCTATAAACGCGAAACTTCGAATCCCTTCTTATACATGATTTTTTACGTCTTGTGTGCAAAAATGAAGAAATTTCGTCGTTTTTTCTCGATTTATAGCGAATTTAGTGACGTCACTACACACGAGTTTTACACCAAAATCAGCTAAACTTTGCCAGGTCGTACAAATGCCACGTTTGAAGCAAAATGCAATCGAAAAACGCCAAAAGATGGCAAATTGCAACGACTACAGACTGGCTATCTCGGATTTTTGACAATTTTAGTCTTTGCCCCCAAAAACTAAAAAAACGTTTTGGGAGGGGGAAATTATCACGAAATCAAAATTTTCAAAAAATTAATAAAAAAAACGGAAGATATGTCAGAGAACCATACATATGCGGGGGGTCGACCGCCCCCCCCCCCTTCTGTTCTGCATATCCAGGGGTATTTTTTGGGGGTGGGGGGGCCTCTCCCAGGGGCTTGCCCCCCCCCCCCCTTCTGAAAGTCTGGCTGCGCCCCTGCCTTCATGTAAAGATAAGCTTAATTCAATTAATTTATATTGATATGGGGTGACCGTTCGGGAGAATTTGGCCGCGAGTGTCGGCGAAATTGGCCTCCATCTTGGATTTGTCTCTTCACGGCCACGACTCACGTGACTTGTTTATGGTGAACGTGCTATAGTAAACAGTAAATAAACCCTCTTGCGGCAGCTTGCTTCTGAGTTCGTAACCGCTATTTTGTCTCAGCCGCGCAGATTACTGCACCATCGAATTTGATGCATATGCTAAGATAAGAAAGTGATGGAAAGTGATGCCGATCAAGTACTCGTTATCTGATACAAGTCTTCAAAAAGGCCAAAGTCTTAAAGGGACTGTCCCACCTTCCCAAAAGTTGTCAAATGTACGCCGCTTGTGGTGCAAAATATGAAGTAATTGCTGCCGAACACGATTATGACATTTGTTTCTGACAAACAGTGCTCAATTTCATAAAAAGTTAAGTTTTAATATTTGGGTTGATGACGTCATATTGAGCTCTAGAGAGCTACACAGAAATCCTTTACGCTGCCAAATTATGGCACAATTATTTCGAGACAATTCTGGTGCTTTGAATACAAAACAAACCAATAACCAAACCATTGAAACGTAGCAAATACCTCCAAGGTTCACCTTAAAACAAGTCGATTACCATCACCATTTGGTAGAGAGACGATGTCATCGGCTTTAGACCCCTATTCAAATACACGTAGGGTTTATTCGTTACAATTGTCAAGTCCAAGCTCGAATTTCTTTTCGATTAGACCTACGTGGTTGTTTTAACTGCTACCCTACTATATTTCAATGCAAATCCAACAACATGGCTATCTCAACTCAAATATAATGTTAAGGTGGGACAGTCCCTTTAACGCTGATAATTTCTGAAATAATGGACCAAATGAGCATTGAGGTCCAGTCCATGGTATATGTTTTAAACGTGTTTAAAGCTCATACAAATGCAAAAGAGTGCATTTCCTTTCAGGGGCCCGGGAACGATTTTAAAGTTGGGGGGGGCGAGAGAAGAAAAAAATCTGCCAGACTTCTCATCTTGGTGCACCTTCTCGTTCTCAAATTGTCCTCATTGAAGATTAACCCGCGCCGTGCTGGTGCTCGGCGCCACCTTCGCCGTGCAGGGGGGGGGGGGGCATTTCGACGCCCCTCCCCACGAACTCGGCTCCTATGGGACGTAGACAAAAGCCGTAAACACTGATCGAATGATCCTACAAAATCACTGTGAAACTATTTCGGACATTTTTTGGTTCAGGTCTAGTGAGGTCACCAGAGGTCATCAAATGTCAGATTTTCCAGTTTTAGGACATCGCTCCAGAAACCTCTAAATATCTCGGGAACTATGATAGCTAGGAACACACGAGACAAATTATTCGAAATCTCTTGAATATGCTATCAGTTAAAGTGTCACAAAATTTTAGCTCAGGTCAATAGTTGAGGCTCCAGAGGTCATCAAAAATCAAAAAGGCTATTTTTTGGGCAAATAGTTTTTCGCAAATAACTTTTTACCTAATAAAGATGAGGCAACTATTTTGACCGCATCGTGTTCGTCTCGTCAAGGTGTTTCGAATCACATCCATGTTGACCAGTGTAAATCAACATAGAAATTTGACCGCAGGCCAAGGTCAAGTGGTGACCCAAGTAGGTCATGTTGCATATTGGGAGACGTGTCTCGACGAGACAAACACAGTTATGCCGGTTTCACTTTTGTTTTCATTCTATCGAGAGTTATTGACAAAGTGTTGGTGACCTCAGATGACCTCGGCTGACCCTGTAGGGGTCACTGAACAAACATTGCACCTGGATCATCAAGGATAGCCTATGATACCATGATCCAGACGGAATTGGACTGGTATCATGCGTATCCTCGGAATAGGAAGCATTTGAATATTTCCCTATTGACTTATAATGGGGAGGTCACGAAATTGACCCGACCTTAGGTCACGTATATACAAAATCGTAGATATTATAATTGTAGTTGACCTTATGTTTGAAACCGATCGGCCAAAAACTGTGCCAGTGGTACGACCGCAAACTTATTTGGAGGTGGGGTCACGTGACCTTGTTTGGTGACCTGACCTGAGATGACCAGTGGTCAATAATTTCACACAATGTGAGTAATTGATTCCCAAACAGCTGTGCCAAAAACGACGGCCTTGCGCTCAGACTTTTTTCGCACTTTCCTCGCAAAAAAAACTTGGGGGGGGGGGGGTCTAAACGCCCCGCTCCCGGCACGACGCGGGTTAACATAAAAAACACAAATTATGAACAAAAGTGGAGGCCATGCCCCCTCACCCGTTTCCTACTATGAACCGTATGCCTTTGTGAACCCGCCTGTCGTCTGATAAAATACTCGTACCTCACGCCTGCCGTTTTTTCTTGAAGAAGCTCACCAGTGTGGGCTGCACCGACCGCTTCATCACCGTATCACGGTAACCTACGACATTTACGATAACTCTTGCTTGTATTTGCCGCCCCGTCGGCAGAGACAGAGAGGACAGCTAGAGGGCCGCACGCCAGTTTGACCGCATCCGTAACGTTGACGTGGGATCAACGAATAAACCAAATGCAGCAGATGTTTCTCGCCGTCAGTGCGTCATTTTAACGACGACGCGCCAAGCAGACAACTGCTACCAAATTTACCCAATTGAAGTTGTCCATTATATTTCATAGAATATAATGAAAAAGGAAAAGGAGGAAAAAGAAAGGTATACGATACTGCTATAAAGGCAAAGCTATATAATACTTATATGGCATGCTATAAAATAAAACCATACACAAAATTAAAGTGACAAGGAGGCTTTCATATTGTATACAACTTTCTGTAAAGAAAATTGAAAGAGCTCATTTTTAGGGAAACTCCTGCCACGCCGAAGCAAGCGCCCCACTGCCCCCCCCCCCCCCCCCACCCTGTGCCTGGGCCCCTGTTTCCTTTCAGGACGGAATCCCGTATAATCTCTTTAAAGGAAATAGTTCACCTTCGGAAATTTTTCAGAACACGATTTTATTATATTTTTTAATACAGTTTCTTTTTTTCTTTTCAAAAATGGTCCCACATCGCGCCAATTCAGGACAGAAGGTCGTAAATTATTAATGTTATGGTGTGCGTTATTGGTCTTTGCATGCTCCATGCAGTGCTGGCACTCTCAGACGGTACGGTATATCATATATGCGCCGCATTTCTTCGCCAAAAAGTCAAATATCTTCGGCTGGAGAGTCTTTTCAGCCAAGAAAAGTTGCAGATAAGGATTTCTCAACACGGGCTACAAAACTGCCATTTCAGTTCAAAATCCCATGTTGAAGGTGAACTATTTCCTTTAATAAACGATCACGAGAAATCAATTTGAAAACAAAAATCGTTTTAAGTGACTGTAGCTTGCTCGGGTGAGGTAAACATTGCCCCATTCATTAACTATAGCATTTGTTATTGCTTAAAACTCATGTGAATGGTAGGGTTGTCACATGACCTCACACATTTTATTTTTGGACTTCTAAAATGATAAAATCGAAAGTTATGGCCAGACAATGCCTATCCATTTCAGCAAACTACTATATTTTGCATTAAATGTGCTCCAATCTTGAAACGGGAGGATTTTTTTCTATGGGTGGTTACTTCTTTAGCCTGTTTACAATACTTTCAGCTAATTAAAGATCGGAGTCGATCTCGGTGTCGGAGTCGGAGTCACCTGAAAACCGATCGACTACACATCCCTGATCAATATACTGTGATGCATCCAATCGAGTCACAATGAATGACAATGAATGGCAATGACGGGAATCATATGATGCGGACCTACCGGTGGCGGCGTTTCGCGCTCCCAGGCCAGTTTGTTCCAAAACACTGCTGCAGCGGCGGGCTGCCGTACTGGGATGAACCGTGAATCGCGAATTGCGGCTCGTGGATCGCAGCTCACAGCTCGTGGATCGCAGCTCGCAGATTGTGGATCTCGCATCGCGGATCGCCAGCTCGCGTGTCACGTGACCGGCCGCAGCTCGGACCCGGCTGCCCCGCGCGCCTGACCCTCTCCCCGCGAGTCGGCCGCTACCCCGCGAGTCGGCCGCTACCCCGCGAGCCGGCCGCTACCCCGCGGCATTTCCTTGTTTGGCCAGCCAGTCACTGTCAGCCGTCGCACAGAGCTGCTGATCGCGCCGCCAGACCCGCAAATTGACTTGTTTGTGCTGCGCGGCTGAAGTGTGACCTGTGACATCTGTGGCTCTCCGGCAGTGGGTAGTCATGGTAACAATCGGCTGTGTGCGGTAAACTTGACGGGTGTCACCCGCTGTCGGTTCAGAACCAGGCCACTCGCACAACAGGCGGCTCAAGTTGGCGTGCGGGCGTGCATCAGTTGTTCGGTGAAAGGAGACATTACAATCAATTTAGCCGATTTATTTGAATGGATAGATAAAATGATTTGTGTTCATGTGAAATGCCACGCAAGCCTTATTGCGTGTGCACTGCCTTGTCACTTGGACACTCCATACTGATGCGTGTGTCGTGTGCGATATGTAAACACACTTGTAAGTTGTAACTTGTAACCAATGCATGCAATCGAGTCAACTTACCCCCGTCTTCCACACATCTCTCCTCCTCGACCCTAGTCGTGAGGTGAGCGTAGATAACCGTAGAAAACCCTGCATTCCAGATGATATACATGCATGGCAGCGGACATCCCGATCGTGAATCAAGTCACGCAAGGTTGCACGCACGACGGGGGTAGATTGAGTCGGTTAAATTGGTTACAACTCGGGATACAATGAGCGCCATATAACCTAGCAGTTGTGGCGCCCCTAAGCCAAAATAATGACAATCATCATGATCATCACATGTCGGGATACAAATTATAGCAGCCATCTGATACATTTTCTCCCCATTTTTGTCATCCCGACGTTTTTGTCTTCACTTCGTCTTTGTTCCCAACTTGTGTATGTAAACCTACCCTGTGCTGGTTATTTAACCACAGAACATTAACATCACATCACCTCACAACAGCTCTCTGGACGACGCGCTGAACTGCACCTCGGATATCATCGACGGCGACTGCAGCGCCTCTGACGGCCAGCTGACGTACGACGACTGGCTGCGCGGCCTCCGCAGCATGCAGAGCCATCTATGCGCAAACAACGCTACTAACATGAGAGGTAGGTGGCGCTAGCTGCGCACTCTTGCTGATGGGACAGCCCCGTGATCCGACACTGGACTGTGTAGGTTGTAGAGCGTCAAAAACCTCCACCGTATCGCAAGTGACGATATACGCCTGTCTTGCGGCTGTCTGCCGTCAGCCCTGATCCGACCGACCCGCTGCTGGGATCCAGCCCAGTTCCTGGCCTGTATGGAGGATGACGCGCACGTCTACCAGCCCTCGGACATGATGCACGTGAAGCTGGACGCCAAGTCATGCAGGTGAGTGGACCGAGAGGCAGGGGGGGGGGGGGGGGAGGAGTTCACGACGCAATACGCTCAGAGTCAGTAGAGATGATATCGATAGATGAATGGAAAGTGGCATGTCTACGCAGTGCACAAGCGACGCTGATTTGATTTATATCAACAGTCCAATGCCCGGTCCATATTTATCACGGGATGTGGAGACGGAATGGAAAATGGGATTCTATATAAATAACCAAAGTACTTATTCTAAAACAAATCAAGGCCTTCCTATTCAAGAGACCGGTATCCAGTTCGTTCCTCGCATTTTTGTTGTTGCAAAAATGTAATTAATTAATGTTGTATAAAAACGCCATTTCATGCCGTTGGACGACCTTCACCGGCTGCATGTCTCCTCCGTTTTCAGCGGCATCCAGCGGGCCAGCTCGAAGTGCGAGTCGCGGGCCAACCCTGCCCAGTGCGGCCCGGACTTGACCCGCTCTGCGGCGCTGCACACTGCCGTGAGCGCCTTCCTGCTGGAGACTCCGTGCGTCGCCAACTGCTGGCAGCAGCCCGGCCAGCAGGACCAGTTCAGCAGCGGCGCCGTCCTCACCACCGTGGTGCTGGCCGCGCTGAGCCTGATGCTGGCCGGAGCGCTCGTCTTCGTCACCTACAGGACCTCCTGCTTCCGGATACCCATGTAGGTCTCCTAGATGGACAGGGTCCTCAGACAGAGGGTAGGCTCCACGATAAGCCAGGGGTCCTCCGATAGGGAGAAGGCCTCCCGATAGGCCAGGGGTCCTCCGATAGGAAGATTCCTCTCCATAGGTCAGGGTCCTCCGATAGGGAGAAGGCCTCTCGATAGGCCAGGGGTCCTCCGATAGGGAGAAGGCCTCCCGATAGGCCAGGGGTCCTCCGATAGGAAGATTCCTCTCCATAGGCCAGGGGTCCTCCGATAGGGAGAAGGCCTCTCGATAGGCCAGGGGTCCTCCGATAGGGAGAAGGCTTCTCGAAAGGCCAGTGGTGCTCACTGCTCACTGCTCAGACAGAGGGACGGAGGAGAGCATCTGACGCGCGATAGATACTCCGTGAGTATGTGACAGATGTGACTGGACAAACGGAGATATGGAATTGAGTCGCTGCGGCTGGACGGTTACAAGATGTCGCCGCTTTTGCACCTTCACTTTCCATTGTACGTATTTGAAGCTGCGACCTCGGTGTCATTGTAATGTTCATTGGAATTGTAATGGAGCACCCATACCTGAAAAGTAGACAATCGCCCCAGAATACTGCACTGGACGGCGGATGCGATACAAGTGGAACTTAGGAGCAGTTGGAGCAGTTACAGGCCGAATATAAACGATGTACCAATTTCAAACATGTGTCTATATTTGACAGTTCCGCAGACATGCAGAAAGACCACTTGACCTGTTTCAATCAGCCTCACCTCACCACGCCAAAATAACACACACGTCACGCGTTCACTTTCTTCACTAACACGCGCCAAAAACGACGGCGTCGCCTCGCCAGCGGCTTACACACATTCCTACCCATACACACCAAACCAGCGTCTTTGACCCCCCCCCCCCCCCACGACGCCATAATAGCCGTCGCACGAGCTAGTTGGTCATGCCTCGAAGCCTCTTAAACAGCTGACTCTGACTGTTGGGGTCATGGACGTGGACGTCTCCAAGGCTCAGCGTCAGCACCTCGGCCGGCGGCGGTGGCGGAGCGTCGAACTGGCGCACTGGCGGCGGGCGGCGCAGTTTGCGGCCGAAGCGGCCCGTCTTGCGCTGCCAGAGACCGGAGCGGGGCCGGTATCCGAGCCAGCGCAGACGCTGTGCAGAGCCGATCGGACGGATACTGGGCGTACGCATACTGACCCGGCCTGGCGAGACAGGGGAACCCGCCGTCACAACAGTTCTATCTTACTTGCCAATGGCCACACCTACTGATCCGAGCCTTTGTTGGGTGATCGCCAGAGGTGACAAGTTATCACCGAACATCATCAACACCAGAGACCGGCTGAGGTGAAAAGTTATCACCAAACATCATCAACACCAGAGACCGGCTGAGGTGAAAAGTTATCACCAAACATCATCAACACCAGAGACCGGCTGAGGTGAAAAGTTATCACCAAACATCATCAACACCAGAGACCGGCTGAGGTGAAAAGTTATCACCATACATCATCAACACCAGAGACCGGCTGAGGTGAAAAGTTATCCCCAAACATCATCAACACCAGAGACCGGCTGAGGTGAAAAGTTATCCCCAAACATCATCAACACCAGAGACCGGCTGAGGTGAAAAGTTATCACCAAACATCATCAACACCAGAGACCGGCTGAGGTGAAAAGTTATCCCCGAACATCATCAACACCAGAGACCGGCTGAGGTGAAAAGTTATCCCCGAACACCATTAACACCAGACCGGCTGAGTTGAAAAGTTATCACCGAACATCATCAACATCATTCTCCGTCACCCAGCAGCCAGCGATGGCAGATGATCCCTTGTGTAGCGATCATGGCGGGGTCGATTCGCTTAGTGGTATCGATTGCTACACCATACACATTTCCCTCGACCCCATCGCTGCCACAGCTAGAGCTCAACTGCTACAGCCAAATTACTGATGAAATAATAATAAAATTCACCTTTACGCACACCATGTTTAAATCAGCCGAACGGAAAGTACGAAGAGCTAAGCAGAACATAAGTCGGCATCTCGTATGAGACTTTTGAGACTTCGTATGCGTCTTTACTTTCAGCAAACTCCAAATTCCAATCTCAATAACCAGTCGTCTACCAGTCTACTGTCTACTAGTCGCGGTACCCCGTACCATTCGACATCTCCCAAGTCTACCCGATCAGCCCCCTGCCGTCCCGGGTCGCGGCACTCACCGACGACGCAGGTGCACTCCTGACGCAGCGAGAACTGTCGCTTCGAGGGCGAAATGACGATCACCCGGTCACCGACTCTCCGCAGCACTGTACAGTACGTGCCTCCCGCCACACAGATGCTGCGAACAGGGCAGGCATAAGATCATGACCAATCACTGTGTAGTGCGTGCCTCCCGCCACACAGATGCTGCGAACGGGGCAGGCATAAGATCATGACCAATCACTGTGTAGTACGTGCCTCCCGCCACACAGATGCTGCGAACGGGGCAGGCATAAGATCATGACCAATCACTGTACAGTACGTGCCTCCCGCCACACAGATGCTGCGAACGGGGCAGGCATAAGATCATGACCAATCACTGTGTAGTGCGTGCCTCCCGCCACACAGATGCTGCGAACGGGGCAGGCATAAGATCATGACCAATCACTGTGTAATGCGTGCCTCCCGCCACACAGATGCTGCGAACGGGGCAGGCATAAGATCATGACCAATCACTGTACAGTACGTGCCTCCCGCCACACAGATGCTGCGAACGGGGCAGGCATAAGATCATGACCAATCACTGTGTAGTGCGTGCCTCCCGCCACACAGATGCTGCGAACGGGGCAGGCATAAGATCATGACCAATCACTGTGTAGTGCGTGCCTCCCGCCACACAGATGCTGCGAACGGGGTAGGCATAAGATCATGACCAATCACTGTATAGTGCGTGCCTCCCGCCACACAGATGCTGCGAACGGGGCAGGCATAAGATCATGACCAATCACTGTGTAATGCGTGCCTCCCGCCACACAGATGCTGCGAACGGGGCAGGCATAAGATCATGACCAATCACTGTGTAGTGCGTGCCTCCCGCCACACAGATGCTGCGAACGGGGCAGGCATAAGATCATGACCAATCACTGTATAGTGCGTGCCGCCCGCCACACAGATGCTGCGAACGGGGCAGGCATAAGATCATGACCAATCACTGTGTAGTACGTGCCTCCCGCCACACAGATGCTGTGAACGGGGCAGGCATAAGATCATGACCAATCACATCGCATTGGAAGGTGGACATATGCAGTCACTCCACTGCAAACATATTATTCAGGGAGGTTTTTGGCTGTCATGCCGTTGATACAAGACATTTGCAGTTCATGAGCTGACAGATGTTAGAAACAATTTAAAGGGACTGTCCCACCTTCCCAAAAGTTGTAAAATGTACGCCGCTTGTGGTGCACAATATGAAGTAATTGCTGCCGAACACGATTATGACATTTGTTGCTCGCATACAGTGCTCAATTTCATTTAAAAAAAAAAAATTGGGTTGATGACATATTGAGCTCTAGAGAGCTACACAGAAATCCTTTACGCTGCAAAAGTATGGGCACAATTATTTCGAGACAATTCTGGCGCTTTGAATACAAAACAAACCAACTACCCAACCATTGAAACGTAGCAAATGTCTCCAAGGTTCACCTTAAAACAAGTCGACTATCATTACCAGTTGGGTAAAGAGAGACGACGCTGTCGGTTTAGTGTCGGGACGGGGAGAGGCAGCGGTGGATGGCGTGACGGGTACACTGTGACGGAGTGTGAGGAGCCAAGAGAGCTCCGTCTGTCATACCCAATGATAGGTAAAGCACGAAGATTGTAATGCTATCTTACATTATTCGTTTAACATGCGCACTGGATGGGGGGGGGGGGGGCGAAATCCACCCACCCCTCCTGTTTTTGTTTTTAAACAGGTTTGTCTTAGGCATGGTCATACATACAGGCATGGTCTATAGGCCTTATTATACACATATTATACACATAGGCCTTATTTTTTTACAGATGTTAAAATCAAACTCGAATATCTTTTTGATTAGATCATTGTGGTCGTTTTAACTGCTACCATACTTAATTTCAATGCCAAGCCATCACAATGGCTATCTCAACTCAAATAGAATGTTAAGGTGGGATAGTCCCTTTAATGAGTGCCTGAGGTAGATTAACGATTATACAATACAAAATATACGAAGAGAAAACATACGAAGAAGATGATGACGATGAATTGGGGCTTAAAGGGAAATAATGACCTTTTTCCACAAAAATGGAGTTAGCACTTGAAATCGCCAGACGAGACCAAAATATATTGTAAATTCATCACATTTTGCATGAAAACTTTCCTACCGAAAGATATTTCAAGTTAAAGTTGATAAGCGTTCCACACTTTTAACGACCGGTACTTGCAAGTACTTTTGGTCCTCATCAAACTGCGGGCTTTTCCCGTATTGTTTTTTTACGCAATGGAGTGGAAAATATATTGTGCGTTCTGCTTGTTGTGATTATATGCCCGGCGGTCTTCTAAAACTAACAGCGATTGGAAAAAGTGGCAATAAAATCGGAAACTCATCGATGCACATCAACGGCGGCATAGTTAGTGGTTGCGACCCTCAATTTTTGAAAATAAATTCATTTGTTTTCAACATTAGGAGTATTGTATAATTTGTATGTGGCTGTATATAACACTATGCTTTATATTATCATGCAAAATAATAATTTTCCCCAAAAAAACTAACAAACAATAACACAAAACTGGCAATTAAATCGGAAGCTCATCGATGCACATCGACGGCGACCTATTTAGCGTCGGCGATTTGTTTACAAAGCATTGTCATGCTTTTCGGCGCACTTAACCATTGTGGCGAGTTGTTGCTAGTAGCGCTTTCGTTCTCCATGGCAACCAGGCGTGAGCCAATGAAAAGCCAGAACGTATTCCCTTTCTGGCTTTTGATTGGCTGACGCCTGGTTGCCATGGAGAACGAAAGCGCTACTAGCGTGTGTCCGAGCAGCGCTCAGTTTGATCGGAAATGTCACAGAGCCTCCAAAAATTCCGCAATGGATGTAAACAATGGTAGGGAAGGGCGAATTTGTCAATGACCTTCATGAAGTACACAAGGTACTTGTTTGGTATTTTTCCCAAACTTACAACTTCGAATTTGGGAATAATTTTATTTAATTCTTAAATTTAAATAAAATCATTTTAAAACCATAGCGGTAGCCTAAGAAATTGTTGCTAACAAAATCAAAAGGTCATTATTTCCCTTTAAAGGGAATAGGTCACCTTGAAAGTTGTCTTGAAGTTCAACCATTAGGTGCATCTTGAGCTCAAAACTATGAATATGACTTTGGTTTGGACAACTGATGGATATATGTGGAGAAAGAAGTAAGTTTCTCTTTCTATTTCACGAGAAATCGTACGATAGCAGCTGGCGTTCTGGCTCCGCCCCGCTCCGCCTGACGCCAAGTACAGTCCAAGTACGTTATAAGGGGCCGCCGCGCCGCCCGGGCGGCTGAGCGGATATTAACGAGGCGTCGTGACCAGAGACTACGTGCCAGAGAGTGTACCAGCCTCCGGCCGCGCGGCGGCGAGCGTTCATTCCCAGATCGTGGCCCGGAACAGCGGGATTGAAATCGGGCCCACTAGTCCTGTGTCGAAATTACTTAACGTAGAGAGGTAATTCTTTCACCACAAACCATTTTTAGATCTGCTCTACAAATCTGCTATCTCAGTCCAAAACCCCATGTTAAAGGTGAACTATTCCCTTTAAGGGCGCCGTTCGAAGAAAGCCTGGCTAACGCAAGTATCCACCTTGAAACCAACAACCAAGTACCATATCTGGAACACTTCTTAGTGTACTATTAGAAACTATTAGTACGAATACTATTAGAAACTATTAGCTGCATATCGGTCACGGACCTGTCCTTCTCTCCGAGATATTTCTCGATGTTGAACACCTCCGTTCCGGCGGGCAGCGCTCCAAGCGGGTGGGCGTCACCGACCATCGGGCGGACCGGGATGCGCGGGATGTCCCCGTACGTGGTGATGACGTCACCAACCTTCATACCCTGGCATACAGACAGACATACAGGCATGGTCAGCCGGTCAGTCATGGGGCCCCAACGTGACATCACCAACCTTCAAACCCTGGCATACAGACAGACATATACGGTAAGATGGTTGGTTTGCTGGTTGTAAGTTAATTAACGTGTTAATACGTGACCAAGTCGCTATCAGAAATTCATACCATGTTCTAAGGACAGGTCCGTTACAATATGGTGGCGGTGCACATCATGCAAAGGCCCCGTCGAGGAATCGAACCCGGGTCCCTAGCATAGGAAGCAATTAGCCCGCCCCTGCGCCTGCTTGCTGCACTAACATCTCGTCTCGCCGCCTCTTAGGCGCAGCGAGATCGCCGACACCAGGGAAGCCAATGGTGGTGGTATTTCGGCTCCACAGCGCGGATGCGACTGCCATCATATATCGCCGTGGTCCCTCGCGCCGACCCTAACGGGGGAATGGAATGACCTCGCCAGTAGCCAGACTCGAACCCCGAACCCTTTCATTTCGAGTCCAACGCTCTACCAACTGAGTCACCCGGACACCACGGAATCCAAGCACAACGCCAATCAGCTAGCATCCAGCTTCTCGGCGTCCATGCCTGCCCCGGCTGCACACACCCAGCCTCACCTCATGAGCGATCACATATCGCACGTGCTCGCCGTGCGCCACGACCGCCACGGTGCACGTGCGAAGCGCGTCGTAGACGAGCTGGAGCACGCGCTCCGGGCGCGGCGAGCCGTCATCGAGCGGCGGCCGGTGCGGGTCCACCCAGCGGTACTTCTGCTTACTGCCACCACCCAAGGTGCCGACCACCACCCGGCCTGCGGCGGCATGAAGAGGCGTCACGGGCAGGACAGCAGGCAGACAGGCGTCACGGGCAGGACAGCAGACAGACAGGCGTCACGGCCAGGACAGCAGACAGACAGGCGTCACGGCCAGGACAGCAGACAGACAGGCGTCACGGGCAGGACAGCAGACTGACAGGCGTCACGGGCAGGACAGCAGGCAGACAGCAGGGTGCAGACAGCCGACGGCAACACTGGGCACTACGAGGGGGTAGGACGATAGTGAGGCTCGAGAGGAGTGGCATTGTGGGAATGCAAAAGGGCAAAGCATGCATGAAGACACAATGTCACACCAAGAGACTGTTCATTCTGCAACGCACTTAGTACATACCTCCCGAACAGGACCGAACAATTATACAACCACGAAAATCCTTAACACGCGCCCTGGAGGGTCTCTGATAATTACACGCACTGGAGGGGGAGGGGGGGGGGGTCCAATTGATGCATATCAACCAGTGAAATGGGGAGATATTTAAAAACAAAAACAGGAGGGGTGGGTGGATTTCGCCCCCCCCCCCCCCCATCCAGTGCGCATGTTAAACGAATAATGTAAGATTGCATTACAATCTTCGTGCTTTACCTATCATTGGGTATGACAGACGGAGCTCTCTTGGCTCCTCACACTCCGTCACAGTGTACCCGTCACGTCATACACCGCTGCCTCTTCCCGTCCCTCTGACAGTACCTGTCTTGGGATCCCTGCCGCCCAGTTTCTGGACGGGCAGCCGTTTGATGGTGTACTTCTCGGGCAGCTGTACCCGGTACCGGTACTGTACCCCGCCGACGCCCGGCTTCGGCATACTGATGTCCTTGCTGATGAGGCGAGATTGGGCGGCGGCGGCGGGCAGCGCCCTCTGCCCCAGGCGCAGCAACTGTAGTGATCGCGTCACGGACGACAACATGGTTGCAGAACTGAAATGGGCATGCATGGGCGAATGAATGCATTTCATATAAAAAAATATTCAGTGCATTTGTTATGTACATGTTGTTTGGTGGCAAGGTCATATTGAAACGAATTGACTTGTGATCAGTCTTGGAATTTTGGCAATTTTCTTGACTTTTTGGGTCCAACGAATTTTGCTCTCTTCATATTTGTCCTGGAGATTTGCTCTCTTTTCATCTGATCTTACTGACATCGTAGTTAAAATAAAAGTTAATTTTCTTCACAAGGATGTAATATCTATTACAAATAAGGAATTTGATCTTTCCAAGTAAAATCAGTTTTTTTTCTCCAAAATATAAACCTGAATTTTCCTAACAATACAATTTTACTCTCCACCCATGGATTTTTACTCTCTAGGACCAGGTCATGAAACGAAAAATCCAATGCTGCTTGTGATAAAATCCTGAACAAATATTGGAAATGTGCAAACATGAAATTGCTCATCCCTCAAAAGGATGAAAATTTCAACATACTTTATGATAAAGGAAGCCAACCATTTTGCCCTAAACAGTGATACACTCCTACATTACTCAGTCATACTGCATATGTCACATGCAGCAAAAATGAACAGGTAATGCATGATTTAGGCACCAAGTATGGAAACAAATATTATTTGCATGCATGTTTTTGCTGTTTTATTAAATATGGTTATAATTTAACACTAATTATATTGTGCACACCATGTCCTTACCCCGCATTATAAGTAGCTGTTCTGTTGACTTCATATATTTTGGCTTATGCTCTATCGATCTGCTCTGTTGACCATAATATAGGGATTTTTTCCCATATTCATTGCAGGTTAAATATTTTGGCCAAGTGCTAAAACTTGTCATATAATTCAGTTGCAAGAGTTCTTAATTCCAGTGTGAATTTATAGGTTCGGTTTTGTGTACCTATGCTATTTTATTGCCCACAACCTTTTTTTGTCAGCAAAGCATCACATTTAACTATAAATTAACTACCACATACTAACAATGAGCTTGAGCGCTGGAGGTGCCAGCACCCAACACATTCTCTGGGTGTTGCAATGTCAATTAGGTATGCAGCTTTTGTTGCTAATGATGGAGTATGGGGTGCAGGATCATTTGTCCCCATGCCAGTTATGGAACCATCCACAACTGATTTGGTAGTCTTCCTCATGTCTCCATCTTCATCCCATTCAGAGACAACAAAAAAAGATAGTTTGGCACCAGTTTATTTACCCACTCAATAAACACACTTAACTGATATCCACCAATACTAAATCAACACATTCCCCAAAAAAGAATATAAAAAGGCAGTAGTTGGAGCCCTACAATTTCCTAACTGCATGGTAGCTCATATCACAATATTCCTTCACTTCAGAGCTTCAGCATGCTTGCTGATATGATCCCCAATGAAGGTTGCAATGAAGTAGAAGCTGTGATCATATCCTGGCTGCAGGCGGTAGTTCACCGCCATGTTGGCCTTTCCACAGGCAGCCACCAGATTGTCAGGCAGAAGCTGGCCATCCTTCAGGAACCCATCCTCAGACCCCTGATCAATCAGGATCTCCAGTGCAGGTCCACTGTAGCTCTTCACAAGCTCAGTTGCATCATGGTTCTGCCAGGTGGCTCTGTCAGCTCCCAGATATCCTGTGAAGGCCTTCTGTCCCCAGGGGCACTGGATCGGGTTGCAGATGGGTGAGAATGCAGACACAGATGAGAACATTCCTGGGTTCTTCAGGGCACAAATCAATGCCCCATGTCCACCCATGCTATGTCCCATGATGCTCTGCTTCCCATTTGTGGGAAAATTTGCATTAACCAGCTGAGGCAGTTCCTTGGTCACATAGGAGTGCATGCAATAGTTTTCCTTCCATTTCTCCTCAGTTGCATCCACATAAAATCCAGCCCCTGTTCCAAAGTCCCATGACTCGTCTTCACCCTCAATGTTGCATCCTCTTGGGCTTGTATCGGGGGCAACCAGAATCACACCCTTGTCAGCAGCATATCTCTGGGCACCTGCCTTGGTTATAAAGTTTTGCTCAGTGCAGGTTAGACCTGACAGCCAATAGATCACAGGGCATTTCTCAGCTTCACTCTGTGCTGGCAAGAACACTCCAAAGTTCATTTCACACTTCAGCTCAGCACTTTTGTGAGAGAACACTTTTTGCCATCCTCCAAACAATTTATTGGCACTTTTCTGTGTAAGTGACATCTTGATCTCTTCCTGCGCACAGATTCCTATATAGCCTTGAGTACAGTATCTAGGGCCTTGACCGAAACCAGCAACCGTCCCCAATGCGCTGTAACCAGTTGTAACCACTCGTAACCACTGAACTCTTATAACACTATACTAGTCTCTATGGCCTTGCTCGGTAACGGTGGGACTGGCGTCACCGTCGCGGCCGGGCAATAAAATCAAGGTTCACTGTTACCATCACCGTTGTTGGTCTGAAATCATAGGGAAGCTTTATGACGTCACCAGATCTGGCGACGAGCGAATCTTAGGTCGCCCCGATTTAATAGCTACGAGCGGTAGGCCGAAGAACCGATTGGAATTAATGAAACTAACCTAATATAACCTAACCCCGTCATTAAAGCCGATCGGGTCTGCCTACAGCTCGTAGCCATTAAGTCCGATCGGGTCGGCATACAGCTTGTAGCCATTAAGTCCGATCGGGTCGGCCTACAGCTTGTAGCCATTAAGTCCGATCGGGTCGGCCTACAGCTCGTAGCCATTAAGTCCGATCGGGTCGGCCTACAGCTCGTAGCCATTAAGTCCGATCGGGACGGAACCTACCGCTCGTAGCCATTAAGTCCGATCGGGTCGGCCTAAGATTCGCTCGTAGCCAGAAGCTGGTGACGTCATAAAGCTTCCTCATGACTCCAGACCAACAACAGTGATAGTAACCTTGGACCTTGATTTTATTGCCCGGCCGCGACGGTGACGTCAACGTCAGGCCCACCGTTACCCCTTGCTCTATACTGGCTGTAACGTATCCGCCCACCAAAAAAACCACAGCGGGGAAGTATTAACGTCTCTATTTGGTGTCGGCTTTAATCCCATTACGTCACGCCTCTAAGCCAATGAGAACCTTAGTCGAACACAAGCCCATGCCATGTTTTGTTAACGTTACAGAAACTTTCAGGACCAACTGGATAAGCATTTCTTCATACGTACAACAGCCAATCATAGGGACAAAGAACATTCCATTTTATCGCATGCTATCAAATGTATTGCTTTTACACACAATTTCCAAGACCTGATGGCTTCGTGCTCGTGACGTCGATTGCTACCCAGGCCGGACGGTTGTCAAATATCGGGAACTTGACAAAAAGGCCAAGATCTAGGGCGCGTTCTTTGCGTCGATTCCCGCGGGGATTCCGGGAAAGTGCGTTCTTGAATTTTGACACGGGGCGCAGTCCAGAGAACTTATATAATGCGCAGTCAGCTTTGTGAGCAGACACGCACCGTCACCGGACTAGAATAGAGTATTTTGTAAGATATGCGTACAGAGCGATTGGGAGCGTCGACCAATCAGCTACGGGGGCTGGTCGTCGCCGATAAGTGGACGCTTCTGATGACATTCCAATGAACATAGACTATTTAAAAAAAAAATTTAGTCCGAATGTTTTTGAATGGATGGATTTCCGAAGTCAGGACCGACGCTAAGCATAGCTTGTTGCGCAAGCCCTGACCTCACCACCTGATCAAGCAATTCCCGGCGTCCGGCAGAATTTAGAAGCGAAAGTTGTACGTGCCCGACATACCTGTTCACGGTCCGCCCCGCCCTCTGACGTCACCTGACCTTGAGTGCGACCGCTGCCACCGGCCACAGGCCATCCCAGTCAGGGGCAAATAGCGAACGCCGAAGCGACTCGAACCCGGGCTGCCACTACCGGGTGAGGTCAGAAGCCCAGCGCTCTCCCAACTGAGCTACAGGGGTGGACTATATCAATGGATGCTCCCTCATTGCGTCATGGGCATCGTTAGCAGTGGCGGCGGATTTGATTTTGACATGGGGGGGGGGGGGGGGCAAGACTTCGATCAATTCAGTTCAGGCACGTAGCCAGGATTTTGTTCAGGGAGGCGCCACAATACCTTTTCACCTGCCGAGGGGGGGGGGGGGGTGCAGTCAGACATATTTCAAACTCGACTCTTTCCATGCAACGCCCATAGACGTAATGTTAAAGCTTGACGGAATCCCATTTTATCTAGTGTAAACTGGATCGCTCAGGGGAGGGGGCGGGGGGGGGAGGGGGGGGGGAGCGGGACATGGCCCCTGTGGCCTACGTCCCTGATTCAGTTTACGTAGTCATATAGCTTAAACACATAGGTTGAAGGATTTGAAGGCAAATTAAAGGAAATAGTTCACCTTGGAAAATTTTCCCAAACACGATTTGATTATATTTTGTAATAAAATGTATTTTTATATCGTCAAAAATGGCCTTATATCGCGCCGATTCAGGACAAAAGGCCGTACATTATTATTGTTTATCAAAACTATATGCATAGTGCATACTCTCCGAGTCAGAGTCCTGACGTCACGCGAATTTAACAAATGGTTCAGCCAATCAGATTCGAAAGTAGTCGCGTAAGGATATACTCGCATTAGAGATGTGCCAACCAGCGGCCGGCGGTTCGCTTGCTAGCACCAGCTGCAAGCTGATTGGCTGATAGGCTGATAGGCGAATGAATGCCTCTGCCCGGGCATTCATTCGCCAAAAAAATCAAATATATTCGGCTGGAGTCTTTTCAGTCAAGAAACCTTGCAGATAGGGGTTTCCCAACAAGGGCTAGAAAACTGCTATATCAGTTTAACCCTATTAGTGGCAGGCTCCTGGCTACCCCTATTAGTGGCGTGGGGGGGGCGGATTCCCCCCCCCCCCCGAGATCTCGAGATCTACCCGTCCGATTTTCACAAATCAAGCGGCGTTTGATGCCCCTCAACACGATCTACATTTCTATAAAAAAAAAAATGAAAAAAGATAGAGGGCAACAGGGGGGGGGGGGCAAAAACTACAAATATTAGAGGTATCTGTGATCCAACACAGCTGTCATGTTTATCAACCGATTTCAACGCAACTAATGGGGATCGATAGAGATGGAATTGGGGATTGATATATGATGGTGACTTTTGAAAATGCAAAAATCATAGGCGTTTTCAGGTCACTAAATTTTCGGGTAAAATAAATACCTTATAAAACCGTCTTTTTCTCTTTTTTCGATAAATGAAATGGTGGGCTATTGTAACATCGGACACAACAGTTCTAAAGCATATTTGCATCCATAGGCGGTGCCAGGTTAGTGAAAAAGGGAGGCAAAATATATAGAATATAACTTCCTGTAAACCTCCCCGTTTCAAGTCCCTGAAACTGCCTCTGCTGTGCAATATATATTATAGTTCACTAAAATCAACTAATTTGCACTTGTTTCAATCACCGTAAACCTATGCAACTCATTTATACTTCAGGCAGTTAGGAAGAAGCCGTGAAGATCGCATCTCCGTATTGTCGCCAAATGTCACAGAAAAAAAGAATCCTCCAAAAAAATTGGCCCTGGAACCGCCTCTGTTAACCCTCGCCCTATGGGAGCTTTTTCACCTTCGCCCTACGCGGGGGGGCCTGGCAGCCCCCCCCCCTGTTAACTTCCGAATTAAGCAACTTAGAGCAATGCGGTAAGAACCAGCATGTTGCCTGTCATGAGAAGAACCTAACAGTATGCGATTTTTAGGTTTCAGGTCAACGGGTGACCTTCCAGGTCAAGTGAATGACCTCGGATTTACCACGTCCAGAACAGCGATTTTGCTCTTCAGAAAACCTCAAAATTAGAAATTGATAAATGTAAATAAAAAGGCATGTTCCTAGGCCAGTTTTGGCTCAGAAATACAGAAAAGGTAATTATTTGTTCGTATCTTTTTTTTTAAAAAGTCAAAAAAGTTATTAAAAAATGACTTAATCAGTTCCTTACACTTAGGGAGCCATCACTCAGTCAAAAATGAAGATATTGCTTTGAAATCTGGTATGGGTATTGTCTATTGGTATGAGTATACTCAGTTCTCTCACATATATTCCGTTTTTCTTAATATCTTTGGAAATTTTGATTTTGTGGGAATTTTTCCCCAAAAAAATCGTATTTTTTATTTTAGGAAGCGAATACCCAAAATTTTGAAAATCCGAGATTACCATTTTAAAGAGAATGCCATTTTGTATCTTTGGTGAATTGCGTTTGCAATTTGCTTTAAAAACTCTGTTTTCTACGATTTGTTCCAATATTTCTCATTTTTTATCAACATGACGTCATCAAAACATGATTATCTCCCAAACTGCTTAACCAACTTCAATTAAATTTGTACAGCTTACGTATAATTGTTGTAAACTCAGCTACCCACAATTTCAGCAAGATGCACTGCATGTGTAAAAAGTTATTCAAGAAAAACCTCAGGGGGGCCTGTCAGCCCCCCCCCCCCCCCGTAGGGCGAGGGTTAAGGTTAGGAACTCAAAATTTTTACTCCATGTGCGGAATTCAATTCTAGGAAAAGTCACAAAATTGCATGCGTCCGCTCTTAGCCGTTCCGGAGATATCTGCGAAAAACCTGAGGGGTGGGCAGAATCTGCCCCACCCCTCTGCCACTAATAGGGTTGAAACTAATGTTGAAGGTGAACTATTTTCTTTAAAGGTGATGATGATGATATATCGTGATTTAAAGTGGCGATCTATCAAGGTTGCCAGAGCCCGGAAATTAAGTTAGGGCAACATACAATTGCAATGTAATAGCTACCAGAAAACAAGACCCATTTTCAGTATCCAAATATTGATTTGCGTCACTTTTGCCTCAAGGACAAGCTACCATATTTTACTGCCATATGAAGTATATTTATTTTATTTGTAAACTTTTTCAATGCTCACTATTTTTACCATATATGGTAAAGGATGTCATTTTCGACTACGAAAAATGGAGGGGCAAAAAGATAGTTTTGCCGCCGCTTTATTCTGCCAGCGGGGGTGGCTGCCCCGCTGTGCCCTTGCCCCCCTGCCCCCTGCCCCCCCCCCCCCCCCCCGCGTTCGGTTCGGCGATCCAACATGGTGGCCAGGCGCGACAGCCCGCGCCATACCCGGCTGCGCGGGCCGCCACCCTCTGTGTTTTCCGCGCCGGGAATTCCGCGCGGAAACGGAATCGAAAGCTGTCCCCGCCGGTCCCTCATAGCAGTCGGCAAAAGAGCGGCGTCCATGGGTATCTAAAGAATACTCCAAATTTCCGAATTGAGGTCACATCAGGTCAAGGTCGGGTTAAAGGTAAAAATCGAGGCATTTGTGTTTATGGTCCATGCTTTCCATCCCAAGTCTTTGATTGCAACTGTGATAACCCAATGGTATAATACACATCCCGCATGAGCTAAAATGAGATTGTTGGCAAAGGTCAAGGTCAGGTCACAAAAGGTCACTATGCGCAGAAGATTTTCGAAAGTCATGCGACACATGTTTTATGGGCTATTGTACACGTATAATTCGATAGTGAAAGTCATTTTACCATCTGAACTCGATTTAAGTGAAGTTAGTGTCAAGCTCAGGTCAAGTTCAGTTCACATATGGTCAAAATTTGAAATTTATAAATCTAAATAAAAAAGGTATGTTTCTATACCAGTCTTGGCTCAGAAATACAGTGCTGCAGTTATTTGTCTTTATCTGGTCAATAAAAGCCAAAAAACGCAATTTCAAAATATGATGTCATGAGTTACCATACTTAGGGAGCCAAAGTCAGTCAAAAATAAAGATATTTTAAATTTGGTATAGGTATTGTTCATATGTGGTTCTCCAACATATATTTAGTTTTTTAGCATCTTTGAAAATTTTGATTTTGTGGTAATTTTCCCCCACAAATAGTTTGTATTTATTTATGGTGGTTAAAAACCAAAAGTTTCAAAAATCCGAGATAGCCCTTCTGTAGGCCTTGCAATTTGCAATCTTTTGCCGTTTTTGTATTGCATTTTGCTAAAAAAAAGTGGCCTTTGCACGATCTGTTAAAGTTTAGCTGATTGTATCGTCAATTTCGTGTGTAGTGACGTCACTATGTATATGTATATGCATATGCATATGCATATATATATATATATATATATATATATATATATATATATATATATATATATATATATATAGATAGATAGATAGATAGATAGACATAGACATAGACATAGACAGACATGGACATGGACATGGACATGGACATGGACATGGACATGGACATGGACATGGACATGGACATGGACATGGACATGGACATGGACATAGACATAGACATAGACATAGACATAGACATAGACATAGACATAGACATGGACATGGACATGGACATGGACATGGACATGGACATGGACATAGAGATATAGAGATATAGAGATATAGAGATATAGAGATATAGAGATATAGAGATATAGAGATATAGAGATATAGAGATATAGAGATATAGAGATATAGAGATATAGAGATATAGAGATATAGAGATATAGAGATATAGAGATATAGAGATATAGAGATATAGAGATATAGAGATATAGAGATATAGAGATATAGAGATATAGAGATATAGAGATATAGAGATATAGAGATATAGAGATATAGAGATATAGAGATATAGAGATATAGAGATATAGAGATATAGAGATATAGAGATATAGAGATATAGAGATATAGAGATATAGAGATATAGAGATATAGAGATATAGAGATATAGAGATATAGAGATATAGAGATATAGAGATATAGAGATATAGAGATATAGAGATATAGAGATATAGAGATATAGAGATATAGAGATATAGAGATATAGAGATATAGAGATATAGAGATATAGAGATATAGAGATATAGAGATATAGAGATATAGAGATATAGAGATATAGAGATATAGAGATATAGAGATATAGAGATATAGAGATATAGAGATATAGAGATATAGAGATATAGAGATATAGAGATATAGAGATATAGAGATATAGAGATATAGAGATATAGAGATATAGAGATATAGAGATACAGAGATATAGAGATAGAGAGATAGAGAGATAGAGAGATAGAGAGATAGAGAGATAGAGAGATAGAGAGATAGAGAGATAGAGAGATAGAGAGATAGAGAGATAGAGAGATAGAGAGATAGAGAGATAGAGAGATAGAGAGATAGAGAGATAGAGAGATAGAGAGATAGAGAGATAGAGAGATAGAGAGATAGAGAGATAGAGAGATAGAGAGATAGAGAGATAGAGAGATAGAGAGATAGAGAGATAGAGAGATAGAGAGATAGAGAGATAGAGAGATAGAGAGATAGAGAGATAGAGAGATAGAGAGATAGAGAGATAGAGAGATAGAGAGATAGAGAGATAGAGAGATAGAGAGATAGAGAGATAGAGAGATAGAGAGATAGAGAGATAGAGAGATAGAGAGATAGAGAGATAGAGAGATAGAGAGATAGAGAGATAGAGAGATAGAGAGATAGAGAGATAGAGAGATAGAGAGATAGAGAGATAGAGAGATAGAGAGATAGAGAGATAGAGAGATAGAGAGATAGAGAGATAGAGAGATAGAGAGATAGAGAGATAGAGAGATAGAGAGATAGAGAGATAGAGAGATAGAGAGATAGAGAGATAGAGAGATAGAGAGATAGAGAGATAGAGAGATAGAGAGATAGAGAGATAGAGAGATAGAGAGATAGAGAGATAGAGAGATAGAGAGATAGAGAGATAGAGAGATAGAGAGATAGAGAGATAGAGAGATAGAGAGATAGAGAGATAGAGAGATAGAGAGATAGAGAGATAGAGAGATAGAGAGATAGAGAGATATAGAGATATAGAGATATAGAGATATAGAGATATAGAGATATAGAGATATAGAGATATAGAGATATAGAGATATAGAGATATAGAGATATAGAGATATAGAGATATA
>JAXIVJ010010946.1:0-45355 GCA_036785665.1 Chirona hameri | reverse complement strand
TATCTCTGTCTATCTATCTCTGTCTATCTATCTCTGTCTATCTATCTCTGTCTATCTATCTCTGTCTATCTATCTCTGTCTATCTATCTCTGTCTATCTATCTCTGTCTATCTATCTCTGTCTATCTATCTCTGTCTATCCATCCATCCATCCATCCGTCCGTCCGTCCGTCCGTCCGTCCGTCCGTCCGTCCGTCCGTCCGTCCGTCCGTCCGTCCGTCCGTCCGTCCGTCCGTCCGTCCGTCCGTCCGTCCGTCCGTCCGTCCGTCCGTCCGTCCGTCCGTCCGTCCGTCCGTCCGTCCGTCCGTCCGTCCGTCCGTCCGTCCGTCCGTCCGTCCGTCCGTCCGTCCGTCCGTCCGTCCGTCCGTCCGTCCGTCCGTCCGTCCGTCCGTCCGTCCGTCCGTCCGTCCGTCCGTCCGTCCGTCCGTCCGTCCGTCCGTCCGTCCGTCCGTCCGTCCGTCCGTCCGTCCGTCCGTCCGTCCGTCCGTCCGTCCGTCCGTCCGTCCGTCCGTCCGTCCGTCCGTCCGTCCGTCCGTCCGTCCGTCCGTCCGTCCGTCCGTCCGTCCGTCCGTCCGTCCGTCCGTCCGTCCGTCCGTCCGTCCGTCCGTCCGTCCGTCCGTCCGTCCGTCCGTCCGTCCGTCCGTCCGTCCGTCCGTCCGTCCGTCCGTCCGTCCGTCCGTCCGTCCGTCCGTCCGTCCGTCCGTCCGTCCGTCCGTCCGTCCGTCCGTCCGTCCGTCCGTCCGTCCGTCCGTCCGTCCGTCCGTCCGTCCGTCCGTCCGTCCGTCCGTCCGTCCGTCCGTCCGTCCGTCCGTCCGTCCGTCCGTCCGTCCGTCCGTCCGTCCGTCCGTCCGTCCGTCCGTCCGTCCGTCCGTCCGTCCGTCCGTCCGTCCGTCCGTCCGTCCGTCCGTCCGTCCGTCCGTCCGTCCGTCCGTCCGTCCGTCCGTCCGTCCGTCCGTCCGTCCGTCCGTCCGTCCGTCCGTCCGTCCGTCCGTCCGTCCGTCCGTCCGTCCGTCCGTCCGTCCGTCCGTCCGTCCGTCCGTCCGTCCGTCCGTCCGTCCGTCCGTCCGTCCGTCCGTCCGTCCGTCCGTCCGTCCGTCCGTCCGTCCGTCCGTCCGTCCGTCCGTCCGTCCGTCCGTCCGTCCGTCCGTCCGTCCGTCCGTCCGTCCGTCCGTCCGTCCGTCCGTCCGTCCGTCCGTCCGTCCGTCCGTCCGTCCGTCCGTCCGTCCGTCCGTCCGTCCGTCCGTCCGTCCGTCCGTCCGTCCGTCCGTCCGTCCGTCCGTCCGTCCGTCCGTCCGTCCGTCCGTCCGTCCGTCCGTCCGTCCGTCCGTCCGTCCGTCCGTCCGTCCGTCCGTCCGTCCGTCCGTCCGTCCGTCCGTCCGTCCGTCCGTCCGTCCGTCCGTCCGTCCGTCCGTCCGTCCGTCCGTCCGTCCGTCCGTCCGTCCGTCCGTCCGTCCGTCCGTCCGTCCGTCCGTCCGTCCGTCCGTCCGTCCGTCCGTCCGTCCGTCCGTCCGTCCGTCCGTCCGTCCGTCCGTCCGTCCGTCCGTCCGTCCGTCCGTCCGTCCGTCCGTCCGTCCGTCCGTCCGTCCGTCCGTCCGTCCGTCCGTCCGTCCGTCCGTCCGTCCGTCCGTCCGTCCGTCCGTCCGTCCGTCCGTCCGTCCGTCCGTCCGTCCGTCCGTCCGTCCGTCCGTCCGTCCGTCCGTCCGTCCGTCCGTCCGTCCGTCCGTCCGTCCGTCCGTCCGTCCGTCCGTCCGTCCGTCCGTCCGTCCGTCCGTCCGTCCGTCCGTCCGTCCGTCCGTCCGTCCGTCCGTCCGTCCGTCCGTCCGTCCGTCCGTCCGTCCGTCCGTCCGTCCGTCCGTCCGTCCGTCCGTCCGTCCGTCCGTCCGTCCGTCCGTCCGTCCGTCCGTCCGTCCGTCCGTCCGTCCGTCCGTCCGTCCGTCCGTCCGTCCGTCCGTCCGTCCGTCCGTCCGTCCGTCCGTCCGTCCGTCCGTCCGTCCGTCCGTCCGTCCGTCCGTCCGTCCGTCCGTCCGTCCGTCCGTCCGTCCGTCCGTCCGTCCGTCCGTCCGTCCGTCCGTCCGTCCGTCCGTCCGTCCGTCCGTCCGTCCGTCCGTCCGTCCGTCCGTCCGTCCGTCCGTCCGTCCGTCCGTCCGTCCGTCCGTCCGTCCGTCCGTCCGTCCGTCCGTCCGTCCGTCCGTCCGTCCGTCCGTCCGTCCGTCCGTCCGTCCGTCCGTCCGTCCGTCCGTCCGTCCGTCCGTCCGTCCGTCCGTCCGTCCGTCCGTCCGTCCGTCCGTCCGTCCGTCCGTCCGTCCGTCCGTCCGTCCGTCCGTCCGTCCGTCCGTCCGTCCGTCCGTCCGTCCGTCCGTCCGTCCGTCCGTCCGTCCGTCCGTCCGTCCGTCCGTCCGTCCGTCCGTCCGTCCGTCCGTCCGTCCGTCCGTCCGTCCGTCCGTCCGTCCGTCCGTCCGTCCGTCCGTCCGTCCGTCCGTCCGTCCGTCCGTCCGTCCGTCCGTCCGTCCGTCCGTCCGTCCGTCCGTCCGTCCGTCCGTCCGTCCGTCCGTCCGTCCGTCCGTCCGTCCGTCCGTCCGTCCGTCCGTCCGTCCGTCCGTCCGTCCGTCCGTCCGTCCGTCCGTCCGTCCGTCCGTCCGTCCGTCCGTCCGTCCGTCCGTCCGTCCGTCCGTCCGTCCGTCCGTCCGTCCGTCCGTCCGTCCGTCCGTCCGTCCGTCCGTCCGTCCGTCCGTCCGTCCGTCCGTCCGTCCGTCCGTCCGTCCGTCCGTCCGTCCGTCCGTCCGTCCGTCCGTCCGTCCGTCCGTCCGTCCGTCCGTCCGTCCGTCCGTCCGTCCGTCCGTCCGTCCGTCCGTCCGTCCGTCCGTCCGTCCGTCCGTCCGTCCGTCCGTCCGTCCGTCCGTCCGTCCGTCCGTCCGTCCGTCCGTCCGTCCGTCCGTCCGTCCGTCCGTCCGTCCGTCCGTCCGTCCGTCCGTCCGTCCGTCCGTCCGTCCGTCCGTCCGTCCGTCCGTCCGTCCGTCCGTCCGTCCGTCCGTCCGTCCGTCCGTCCGTCCGTCCGTCCGTCCGTCCGTCCGTCCGTCCGTCCGTCCGTCCGTCCGTCCGTCCGTCCGTCCGTCCGTCCGTCCGTCCGTCCGTCCGTCCGTCCGTCCGTCCGTCCGTCCGTCCGTCCGTCCGTCCGTCCGTCCGTCCGTCCGTCCGTCCGTCCGTCCGTCCGTCCGTCCGTCCGTCCGTCCGTCCGTCCGTCCGTCCGTCCGTCCGTCCGTCCGTCCGTCCGTCCGTCCGTCCGTCCGTCCGTCCGTCCGTCCGTCCGTCCGTCCGTCCGTCCGTCCGTCCGTCCGTCCGTCCGTCCGTCCGTCCGTCCGTCCGTCCGTCCGTCCGTCCGTCCGTCCGTCCGTCCGTCCGTCCGTCCGTCCGTCCGTCCGTCCGTCCGTCCGTCCGTCCGTCCGTCCGTCCGTCCGTCCGTCCGTCCGTCCGTCCGTCCGTCCGTCCGTCCGTCCGTCCGTCCGTCCGTCCGTCCGTCCGTCCGTCCGTCCGTCCGTCCGTCCGTCCGTCCGTCCGTCCGTCCGTCCGTCCGTCCGTCCGTCCGTCCGTCCGTCCGTCCGTCCGTCCGTCCGTCCGTCCGTCCGTCCGTCCGTCCGTCCGTCCGTCCGTCCGTCCGTCCGTCCGTCCGTCCGTCCGTCCGTCCGTCCGTCCGTCCGTCCGTCCGTCCGTCCGTCCGTCCGTCCGTCCGTCCGTCCGTCCGTCCGTCCGTCCGTCCGTCCGTCCGTCCGTCCGTCCGTCCGTCCGTCCGTCCGTCCGTCCGTCCGTCCGTCCGTCCGTCCGTCCGTCCATCCATCCATCCATCATATATATATATATATATATATATATATATATATATATATATATATATATAAGTATGTGTTATTATTAATTATGTGCGGAAAAGTCTTGCCGCTTTCAAACCATTTGCACTGTTACCAGTTGTTTGTTACAGTTCGTTACATATGTATACAGTTATTATTATCATATGTACTATTGAGTGCTGACTGCCACCGGTCATCGTGATTTACTATCCGAATATGTATATTAAAAACTACCTTAATGAACGGACCGGGCCTGGGCCTCAATATTATGAATTTGACCGGGCCTGGTCCGGGCCTGGGCTTGGTGTTCATGGGCCTGGGCCGGGCCGGGCTGGTGGTTGTTGGGCCCGTGACGAACACTGAGCCGAACGCCATTGGCTGGGGGGGGGGGGCGTTTTTCGCCCCTCCCCCTCCTGGTTATCTTCCGAACCAATAACCGCAGCGAGACGCGCAAGGCGGCAATCGAAAGCTTCCAACGAGTCGCATCCAAAGCATACACAACATTTTCCAAATAAGGGCACATGTCAGGTCAAGGTCAGGTGAAATATAAAATTGAGATATTTGAGTTTTTGGACCATACTTGCCATCCAAAGCCTTAGATTGCGACTATTATCGCACAAAGTGCTCTCAAAGGTATAATACATATCCCGCATAAGCAAAAGCGAAATTGTAAGCAAAGGTCAAGGTCAGGTCACAAAAGGTCACAGGCTTACGAAAGCCATGCGACACATGCTGTATGGGTTATTGTACACATATAATTCGATAGTAGCAGTCATTTTCACAATCTTAACACCATATAAGGTCAATCTCAGGTCAAATAAGGTCAAAATGTTAAATTGATCAATATAAATAAACAAGGCATGTGTCTAGACCAGTTTTGTCTCAGAAATACAATGCTGACATTTATTTGTTTGTATCTGGTCACTAAAACACAAAAAAACGCAATTTCAAAATATGACTTCATGAGTTACTCATACTTAGGGAGCGACACGTCAGTCAAAAATAAAGATATTGCCTTTAAATTTTGTTTGGGTATTGTCTACATGTGGTTTCTCAACACATCATAAATACATTTATCATCATCATCATCAACACATTTATAAATATTTGAAAATGTTGATTTTGAGGGCATTTAAAGATTTTAAAAAATGGGTCAAAAACCACAATTTTTACAAATCCGAGATAGCCAGTTTGTAGCCCTTACAATTTGCTATCTTTTGGCGTTTTTCGATTGAATTTTTCTTTAAATATGGCATTTCTACGGCCTGGCAAATTGTAGCGGATTTTTGTGTCAAACTCGTGTGTAGTGACGTCACTAAATTCACTATATTTCGAAACATTTCGAAAAAAAAACTTTTTTTTTGCACAGAAGGCGTATAATTTATGTAGGAGAAAGTACCTGAAGTTTCACGTCGATAGCGCTATTAGTTTCTGAGCTATTGCGAAAGTCCGTCGGGGGGGGGGGGTGAAAAACGCCCCAGCCCCCAGCCAATGGCGGGTTAACCCGCGCACTGCAGGGGGTGATTCCCCCCTCAGGTTTTCAAAGATAGCGAAAAAACGGCGGCGCGCAGCGCCGCCGGGTTTTCGCACACCTGTCAGGACATCAATTTCGCACACTTTGAAGAAGAAAAAAACCTAGGATCATCTCAGGTCAGGTCACCAGACCAGGTCAAGTGACCCCACCTCCAAAAATGTTTGCAGTTGTGCCAAAGCCAGAGTTTTTCACCGATCAGTTTGAAACTTACACGATGTCGTGAGGGCATACGTACTTACAATTCGTATGTCTCGGAATTTTGATATCGGTGACCTAAGGTCAGGTCAATTTCGTAACCTCCCCATAATAAGTCAATGGGGAAATATACAAATGCTAAGGATATGCATGATATTCGTCCAATTACTTCTGGATCATGTTATTATAGGATATTCTTGATGATCCAAGTGTAAGTTGTGTTCAGTGGGTCATTTAAGGTCATGCGAGGTCACCATCACTTTTTGTCAATAACTCCCGACATAATGAAGATAGAGAAGTAAAACAGACATCAATGTGTTTATCTCGTCCAGACACGTCTTCCCATATGCAGCATGCCCTACTTGGGTCACCACTGACCTTGACCTGAGGTCAAATTTTTAAGTTAATTTAACAAGGTCACCATGTATATCATTCAAAGCGCCTTGACAAGATAAACACAATGACGTAAACAGTGTTCCGTTATCTTTATTACATAAAAAGTTAAAGGAAATAGTTCACCTTCAACATGGGTGTTGAACTGAAATAGCAGTTTTGTAGCACGTGTTGAGAAATCTTTATCTGGAATTTGTATTGGCTGAAAAGACTCTCCAGACGAAGATATTTGACTTTTTGGCGAAGGAATACGGCGCATATATGATGTACCGTACCGTCTGAAAGTGCCAGCACTGCCATGGAGCATGCGCAGACCAATAATGCACACCATAACATTAATAATTTACGACCTTCTGTCCTGAATTGGCGCGATGTAGGACCATTTTTGAAAATAAAAAAAGAAACTATTAAAAAATATAATAAAATCGTGTTCTGAAAAATTTCCCGAAGGTGAACTATTTCCTTTAATAGCGAAAAACGATTTAGCAAAAAAACGTATTTTTTTCTTTTTTGACCTCTGGACCTGGAGCCTCAAATGTTGACCTGATATCAAATTTGAGGACACCTTAGCGATTGGAAATTTCACTGGCTGGCGTTTGCTTTTTTCCGTTTGTTTCTTAACTTTGAATCTTTGTACATATGTATTGTCATATATAAACAAACAAACAAGCAAACGAGAAGAGTTAGCGATGCGCAGAAAGAAGAAGAAAAAACACTTTAGAAACAGCATCCTATCAAGTTTGTTTTCGTTATGATACATCCTGTATATTAAGCGCAACGTGTTGCTTATATCATTGTAATCATTGTTAATTATCATGAAACACATTATTAATAATTAGGTATATCAATCACAATGTATAACACAGATCAAATTATTGTTTGGGGGCACAGCGGCTGACAAATAATTATACCTAACCTATACAGTCACGCGCTACACTATCCGCTCGTAGAAGAGTATGTATGCCTGAGTCTTTAAAACCTTGTCCAGGGTGACCTCGGTCACGCGAGTGTCGCTCACGTAAAACCAGCGGCCCGGCTCGGGCTCAGCGACTGCCGTTTCCGCTTCCTCGTCTCCGGGGTCCGTCTGCGCCGCCTGCGCGCAAGCTAATCGGTAGGCGTCGTCGATGTACCGCGTCAGCCAGGCAGGGTTAAAGGAAATAGTTCACCTTCAACATGGGTTTTGAACTGAAATAGCAGTTGTGTAGCCCGTGTTGAGAAATCCTTATCTGGAACTTTTCTTGGCTGAAAAGACTCCAGCCGAAGATATTTGACTTTTTGGCGAAGGAATACGGCGCATATATGATGTACCGTACCGTCTGAAAGTGCCAGCACTGCCATGGAGCATGCGCAGACCAATAACGCACACCATAAAATCAATAATTTACAACCTTCTGTCCTGAATTGGCGCGATGTAGGACTATTTTTGAAAAGAAAAAAAGAAACTGTATTAAACAATATAATAAAATCGTGTTCTGAAAAATTTCCGAAGGTGAACTATTTCCTTTAACGGTGAGCCGATCACAGCGCCCTCGTACGCGCACGTAGGCCGAGTAGTGCCCGCTGGTGAGCAGGCCGCTGTGCTCCACCAGGCCGAACAGGGAGTAGAGAACACGCCGCTGCCGGCGGTCCATCTGCGGCAGGTCCTGGCAGATGGAGGAACAAAATGGTGCCAGGTCAAGCAGCTCGCTGAACATGACGTGACGGTTGATCTTGTACAGGTTGGAGCTGCCGACCTCGAACCGCTTCAGTTGGATGGTCAGCACCGGCGGCGGACTGTAGATCAACAACTGCTTACTAGCGTTGCTGTAGACAGTGCCGGCCGACTTCTCGTCTGACGTTCCAGACTTGCGGTGCTGGTTGCGCAGTGCCGTACAGTTGCGGCAGCCGAATTTATTAATGCCTGTGAGCATCTCGGGCGCCGTGTACTCATTCAGGCTGGTGAGCAGACTGCACTCGTCCGGTTTGGTCTGGTAGCGCGCCGCCAGCGTGGTCAACGCCCGGCACAGCCACTCGGAGGGTGCCAGGGGCCGGTCGTTCGCAGATGCTGGACCGTCCGGAGATGCTGGCTCATTGTCCACGATTGAACCATCCAGAGAGACTGGCTCACTGCCTGCGACTGGACCATCCGTAGAAGCCAGCTCGCAGTCCACCGCTGCCGCCGCTGGACCGTCCGGAGAGACCGACTCGCTGTTCGTTGCTGCTGGTGGGGACTGTCGTGTCAGCTTTGCTTCGCTGACGGGCAGCGAGAGGTCGAGGAACGTCTCGAACCGGTGGGTGCGCGCCGTGCAGGCCTGGCAGACCACCAGGCTGATCAACTGGCCGCCGAAGATGGTGTCCACCGTAGTGTGCGAAACTTGCCGGCTCAGAGCTTCGAAGCGACGTTTCATCGGCTCGACCACCTTCTTGGGGTCCGCATTGGTCGACAAGCCCAGCGCGTACGTGAGGGACATATTGTGGCGCTGGAGATCTTCCAGTCGCAGCTGTTCCATCAGCGTGCGTAGCAGCTCGTGTGAGTCTTGCTGGTCGTACCCGGTGAACTGACTCGCCCTCTTGGCAATGACTCGCAGCAGCTCACTCGGACTGATGGAGACGTTGTTGCCAATGGAGTGCATCCGCTTCAGCAGGTTACACACCGAGGCCGTGAGCGGACCGCAGTCCGACAGCACCAGCTCCAGAGACTTTCCGTCCTCGTCTGTGACTTGAACCAGGTGTCCGGCTCGGCCGTTGAGGTTCAGATAGTGGGAGAGATGGTGGCACTGGCTGACGCACTGAAGGACCGAGTTGAGGTAGCAGGTGTTGCCCAAGTTCACCAGGCCCTTCATTTTGGTGAGAGTGTCTTTTTCAGGGAAGGATAGGCGCGATGAGGGTGGCTGCTGCCATTGCTGCAGGGCCGGGCTCAACAATTGCGCCGGCGCTGCCTTGGCGCCGTCACTTCCACTCGACCCCTCACTGACCAACGATTATTTTTGCTGGCGACTTGAGTCGGGCTGTGTTGCCGTGGCATCTGCTCCGCCACCCAGCCGGGTGATGAGATGCGTTCCTTGGGGGCTATGCGGGGTATCATTGACATGATATGGTCAAAGATATAGAAGCTGCATTGCCTCTGATTACAGCAATTGACAAACGCTGTCAGAGCCACCCGGGTTCTCGTCTGTCCCCGGTAGAAGTGGTGATACGCGCTCCCAGTTCCTGTATAAATGCTCTGGTTGTTGGACCGCAAGCGCCGCCAGTCTCGAACGCGATGGGCTCAAACTGGAAGCGCCGAATGAGTTCGGAATATTTACGGCGCTTCCGGTCTTCTGCTTCACCTGCTGCGGCTCCGGCAGTTATAGCGGCTGATGTCAGGTTCGTGGCAGCGTAGGTGTTCACGCATGTCGCGTCCCAGAGCAGTAATTGGCCACGCGCGTAGGGAAACACAGTCATTCCGTTTGGGCGCTTCTCGTCTCCTCTGGCGATGCCTGTGGGCTCCAAAATGGATGGAATGCCAGCAGTTTGCAGCGCACGCTTGATAATGTCATTGAGGCGGGGATATCTTCCTGCGCTCATACGACAAGTCAGGGCGTGGTACCCTTTGCAATCCGCCAGCATGCCGCAGCGGCATCGGTGGGCCTGGCAGACATCCGCGCCGACTCGCAGCGCGATGGAGATGCGGAGCGTTGTTTCGTCCAGCAGCGTGCCGAGGTTCGAGGAGGGGACTGCATGCAGCCAAGCGCCGCTCTCCCGCGCTCCCGCCGCACGCAGTCTGGCCAGCCCTAACTGGTTGGCGCTTGAGAACAAGGCATCACGAGACCTGTCAGCCAGGACTGAGTCCCAGGCGCGTTGGCGTCGCATCGTCTCGCCAGCAGGCGCTTCTGCACCGTCTGCCGCTTGGCGCCAGTCATTGACGGCAAGCTGGCGTTCTTCCGACACACACGTCTGCATCTTGCCCGGTAGCATCGACGTGACGAGCTGCGCGCAGTGATGTATAGATGCGACGTAGCTTGGGAGCGCGATGTCTTGAGTGCGTCGGAGGCCTAGCCCACCGTATCTAGTGGGAAGAACAGCTTGGGACCAGCTGATGTCGTTGAAGTGAACGTTTGTCAGGGTGCAAGTAGCGGCTCTCAGAGTGTCGTCCAGGGGCTTCAGCAGGTCTTGTTGGCGGTAGATTGGTGCCGCACGAAGGAGATACTGTAATTTGGGGATCCACAAGCAGTTGGTCAGGAGGAAGAATGCTGAATGAGCATCGATGTGTTGAAGGCGGCCAACCATGCGATCCAAGTCCTCCCTTTTCGCTTGCATTACTGACCTTGCGGCAGCTCCTGTGACCGGCGCTCCCAACATCATCACCTTGGATCTGTCAGCAATGGCAGCACCAGGAATCAGCAAGTGCAATTGCTGCAAGTGCAATTGCTACCAGACATAAATATGGGTATGTCTGGTAACATCTTCAAAGTGGATTCACTCAGTGGATCCTGGATTTATATGTTGGGGGTTCCTGTCTCAAAAATCTTCAAATATTACGTTTTAGCCTGAAAAAGATCACCGTAGACAGTATTTCCTTCATCGTCCTCGCCAGCTGGCAGCTTCGTCGATATTTGGTAGCAACAGCAGAGTCTGTTGACATTGAGATACACAGAAACGCGTGTCTGGGAGAGGAGCCGCTTTTTCCAGTGGGTGTTGTCGGCATCTGTGTCGTTTTTTACTGCGTTTTGGCTGTAGAGGTCATTAAAGTGAAATTTAAAATCATGCTGAGCTTGTTCTTGATACACAAATGCATACAAGTGTCGTCTGAATCTGAATACTGATACTTACTTTGTCTGATTGCACCGATACCGTCACTCGCTGCAACTGGATGGACAACATGCCACCGCAACCTGAACCGCCTTTACCGCTGACGTTACATATACTAGGGATGTGGGTGACATTTTAGTAAAAATAACTCAACCACACCTGTCAATAACCCTATTGTTCAATCCCTTGTTTCCAGGAACAGCATAGGTATTCCTTCAGATATCAACAAAGATGACTACACCTGGTAAGTTGAAGTGAAATTGAATTAATTATATAAATATGGGTATGTCTGGTAACATTGGTCTTTCAGTAATCTTTGACTAAGGTGCCTGTTGGTGCGCTGTGTTATGCACAATATGGCAGCACAGTATTACGTCACAGCTTCATAACACATCACACTGACAGGTAGGTATCTACCTTAGCCCAATATTACTGAATTGTCAGTGTATGTCAGTGCATTGGTATAACAGTGGGTCAGAAAAAAACTGTTTTATGTTACTCCTGTTTTACCCATGTTAAAATTTGACTATTTCATTGTGCATCAAATATTGCAATGCTTAGTTCATGTATTTGGATAGGGACGTATTTGAGGTACCTACCTTTGCTATATAACATGCATTCAAATGATAAGTATAGTCAAGTGAAGTACTTACACAAGTTAACATTATTTCAGAATTGATTGTCATGGTGTGGAATGGGAATGTGAATTGAAAACTTATTTGGGAATACAAATTCTACCCAAACAGATAATATGATACAACACTTGAATAAATGTGCTTGCAAATGACATCACATGGCTGCTATGTAAACTGTGTTTGCTTGATATCTATTCAGCTAACACCTATGAGCTGACCTTTGAGGCTTTTAGACATCCACAGTTGGCAATGCATAGCTTAGGTCCTATTCATCAGCAAGTGGTTAGAAGAAGAGAAATGGATGATGTGAGCATATGTACTGTACTGTTACTGTACTGTACTGATGAGTACATATGTACTGTTGTTTCTGCATTACAGTTTCAATAAAATGACAAATGTGCTGATCAATTGGAATGATAATATACATAGAGACATTAGCATACATAGAGACATAGCAGTTAAAACAGCCACAATGATCTAATCAAAAATATATATTCAAGTTTGATTTTGACATCTGTAAAAAATAAGGCCCATGTGTATTTGAATAGGGCCTCTAAACCGATAGCGTTGTCTCTCTTTACCCAGCTGGTAATGATAATCAACGTGTTTAAGGTGAACCTTGGAGATATTTGCTACTTTTCAATGGTTGGTAATTGGTTTGTTTTGTATTCAAAGCGTCAGAATTGTCTCGAAATAATTGTGCCCATACTTTTGCAGTGTAACAGATTTCTGTGTAGCTCTAGAGCTCAATATGTCATCAACCCAAATATTAAAACTTAACTTTTTTTGTATGAAATTGAGCACTTTGCGAGAAACAAATGTCATAATCGTGTTTGGCAGCAATTACTTCATATTTTGCACCACAAGCGGCGTACATTTGACAACTTTTGGGAAGGAGGGACAGTCCCTTTAATCGATCAGCTGAGCTTCTGATTCAGAAGCAAATTGTTTCAAGATAAATCCATTGTTTCACATTTTCTCATGAAGCAAATGTTCAGAAGGGGCAATTTTCTGTAGAGCACAATGCTTCATGCAACAAAGTTCCTAAAAAGTCACAGTGGGGAAATGTGCAACAAGCACATATTTCAGAGCTGTCACCAGCAGCTGCAGGTCATCCCAGGCAGAGGAAAACAGCAAGCACTGAAGTGACTGGAACATAACTTGCCATATTGGATAATCGCTTTGTAGCCTAGTTGTCTGTCCACTGCGCTGAGTGAGTGTATAAATCCTTGCAACAGCACAACCCTCAGTTTTAGAATCCCTCCTCTGCAAGTCTTAGGATTGCCTTAAGATGGATTGTTTAGGGCCCACAAGTTTCGATAATCCTGCATGTTTTCCTCTGGATTCTACTATGCTACTACACAGTGAGAGATTGTGCTGGTTTTCCATTGTCCGTGGGTTCTACCGGGTGGTGGCTCATCAGCTGCTGGCCTCGAAACCATTTTTCAAATCATTTCGAAAAGGACATCTATTTGGTCTAGATGTTGGTAGAATCGTAACATATGCACTAGACTGATAATGTTCTGTCATCAGCTGCTGGCCATTACACCATTTTCAAGGCCAGGTCATTCGCCTTCCGATTCTTATGATGGATACCCATTTTCAAGGCCAGGTCACTCGCCTTCCGATTCTTATCATGGATACCTATCGTACGAAAATGGACTCTTGTATCAATACACTCTTATCTGGTGGCTATGCCTGCATCGCCACCACTGCCCCCTCCCGCAGTGCAGCAGGGACCGGGGGGGGGGGGGGCAGTGCCGGGCTGCCGGGGCGGACTCCGAGACTGTCCCCTCCCCCTGCAGTGCCGGGCTGCCGGGCTCCGCGACTGTCCCGTTCATTGACCTTGGTAGCGTGTAGACCGGATCGGCTGAGCCAGCCGGACCAGTCAGGCCCGGACCTGTTCCAGCGGATCAGCCCGGTGCCGGTCTCGGTAGTAAGGTCCCATCCCCGGCCGAGACAAAGACACGTCAGGAGGACGGAATGTGTCGGCGCCCACTGCCGGGACACGGGCGCGGTGGCTGGCTGGCGGCCGGGGTACGTGGGAGGGACACGGGCGCGGTGGCTGGCTGGCGGCCGGGGTACGTGGGGGGGACACGGGCGCGGTGGCTGGCTGGCGGCCGGGGTACGTGGGAGGGACACGGGCGCGGTGGCTGGCTGGCGGCCGGGGTACGTGGGAGGGGCACGGGCGCGGTGGCTGGCTGGCGGCCGGGGTACGTGGGAGGGACACGGGCGCGGTGGCTGGCTGGCGGCCGGGGTACGTGGGAGGGACACGGGCGCGGTGGCTGGCTGGCGGCCGGGGTACGTGGGAGGGATACGGGCGCGGTGGCTGGCTGGCGGCCGGGGTACGTGGGAGGGATACGGGCGCGGTGGCTGGCTGGCGGCCGGGGTACGTGGGAGGGACACGGGCGCGGTGGCTGGCTGGCGGTCGGCGTACGTGGGAGGGACACGGGCGCGGTGGCTGGCTGGCGGCCGGGGTACGTGGGAGGGATACGGGCGCGGTGGCTGGCTGGCGGCCGGGGTACGTGGGAGGGATACGGGCGCGGTGGCTGGCTGGCGGCCGGGGTACGTGGGGGGGGGGGGGGACACGGGCGCGGTGGCTGGCTGGCGGCCGGGTACGTGGGAGGGTCACGGGCGCGGTGGCTGGCTGGCGGCCGGGGTACGTGGGAGGGGCACGGGCGCGGTGGCTGGCTGTCGGCCGGGGTACGTGGGAGGGACACGGGCGCGGTGGCTGGCTGGCGGCCGGGGTACGTGGGAGGGACGCGGGCGCGGTGGCTGACTGGCGGCCGGGGTACGTGGGAGGGATACGGGCGCGGTGGCTGGCTGGCGGCCGGGGTACGTGGGAGGGATACGGGCGCGGTGGCTGGCTGGCGGCCGGGGTACGTGGGAGGGACACGGGCGCGGTGGCTGGCTGGCGGCCGGCGTACGTGGGAGGGACACGGGCGCGGTGGCTGGCTGGCGGCCGGGGTACGTGGGAGGGATACGGGCGCGGTGGCTGGCTGGCGGCCGGGGTACGTGGGAGGGATACGGGCGCGGTGGCTGGCTGGCGGCCGGGGTACGTGGGAGGGATACGGGCGCGGTGGCTGGCTGGCGGCCGGGGTACGTGGGAGGGGCACGCGCGCGGTGGCTGGCTGGCGGCCGGGGTACGTGGGAGGGGTACGGGCGCGGTGGCTGGCTGGCGGCCGGGGTACGTGGGAGGGATACGGGCGCGGTGGCTGGCTGGCGGCCGGGGTACGTGGGAGGGATACGGGCGCGGTGGCTGGCTGGCGGCCGGGGTACGTGGGAGGGATACGGGGCGGTGGCTGGCTGGCGGCCGGGGTACGTGGGAGGGACACGGGCGCGGTGGCTGGCTGGCGGCCGGGGTACGTGGGAGGGACACGGGCGCGGTGGCTGGCTGGCGGCCGGGGTACGTGGGAGGGACACGGGCGCGGTGGCTGGCTGGCGGCCGGGGTACGTGGGAGGGATACGGGCGCGGTGGCTGGCTGGCGGCCGGGGTACGTGGGAGGGATACGGGCGCGGTGGCTGGCTGGCGGCCGGGGTACGTGGGAGGAATACGGGCGCGGTGGCTGGCTGGCGGCCGGGGTACGTGGGAGGGATACGGGCGCGGTGGCTGGCTGGCGGCTGGGGTACGTGGGAGGGATACGGGCGCGGTGGCTGGCTGGCGGCCGGGGTACGTGGGAGGGATCGGGCGCGGTGGCTGGCTGGCGGCCGGGGTACGTGGGAGGGACACGGGCGCGGTGGCTGGCTGACGGCCGGGGTACGTGGGAGGAATACGGGCGCGGTGGCTGACTGGCGGCCGGGGTACGTGGGAGGGATACGGGCGCGGTGGCTGGCTGGCGGCCGGGGTATGTGGGAGGGACACGGGCGCGGTGGCTGGCTGGCGGCCGGGGTACGTGGGAGGGATACGGGCGCGGTGGCTGGCTGGCGGCCGGGGTACGTGGGAGGGATACGGGCGCGGTGGCTGGCTGGCGGCCGGGGTACGTGGGAGGGGCTGGGTCGTGATGCGGGGATACCGGGTCTGGTAGCAACTCTGAGAAGGCGGGCCATACCTATATCATGACTGAGAGAACGTGTGTACGTGTGTACGTTTTTAGTTCGCAGTTTCGCCGCAAGGTGGCCACCACACAATCGGTGTCGCAAGGATCAAAGGATACCGCGGAGAGTGACCAATCCAGTAGTCTCTTATCCATGCCTATATGACGAGGTCAGTGCCCTGATCGGCCGGGTCAGGGAACTGGATAGTAGGAGGCCGGGGTGAGGCCCAGTGTTGGATTTTTCGTTTCATGACCTGGTCCCGGAGAGTAAAATCCATTGGTGGAGAGTAAAATTTCATTGTTCGGAAAATTCAGATTTTCATTTTTTGAAAAAAATTATTGCACTTGGAAAGTACAATTCCCCATTTGTAATAGATATTAAATCCTAGTGAGGAAAATTTTATTTTATTTTAACTACAATATTGGTAAGATCAGGTGCAAAGACTACATTTCCAGAACAAAATGAAGAGCAAAATTCTTCGGACCCAAAAAGTCCAGAAAATGGCCAAAAGTTCCAACGCTGGCCGGGGTGACAGCTGCGCCACCAGTGGACGTAACAGTTGATCGGGGATCAATGCGATACCCTAGCACGGGACTGATTGATGAGAACTGTGAAGAGATCGGGGTGACAGCTTCGTCACCAGTGGATGTCACAGTTGATCGGGGAGCAATGCAATACCCTAGCACGGGACCGATTGATGAGAACTGTGAAGAGGTCGGGGTGACAGCTTCGTCACCAGTGGACGTCACAGTTGATCGGGGAGCAATGCAATACCCTAGCACGGGACCGATTGATGACAACTGTGTCGTAGAAGCATGGGGTTGTGCAATGCAGCACAGCATGGTGCCCGGTCAGCTGTGGCTGTTTTGTCACGGTCCCATCGTTTGATTACACAATATCCATTCCCGTGAACCGCGACGAACTTTCCATTCGGCTCGGGAGCCGCCACTACCGTTACCGGTGCGTTTAACTCGTTACCTGGCCGGTGGCGGCGCTGCCGGCGGCCGGCCGATCAGCCGGCACGTCACGTGACCGGGTAGCTGCGCCGTGCTGCGGGTCACGTGACCGGCGCTGGAGCGCGGTGGACTGGTGGCGGCCGTCAGCTGGCTCGCAGTCAGCTGGCGCCTCGTCGCACGGTGAGCGGGCCGACAGGGGCGGCGGCGGACAGGTACGCGGCCCGCCGTGTGTGTGGCGGCGCTCGGACTGCGCCTGTGGACCCGCTGGACGGCGGTGTGGTGTTTGGAGTGATCCCCGGTCCGCCGGGCGGCCAGCGGTGTGCAGGAGGTGGGCAGTGGTGGGTCAGCCCGGTCGCTGTACTGCCGTCCGTCCAGCCCGGCCCGGACCGGAGCCAGCACTGGAGCCGGCCAGGCGCGGCGGTGACGACTGCGGCGCACCCTCTGCAGTAGCGCCACGTCCACCAGCTGGGGGCGCGGCGGCACCACCGGCGCCGGTGGGCGGCGCACAGCCCGCCGCGGCTGACCTCTGACCTGTCACCCGGTGACCTGCTGACCTGGAGATCGGTGACCCGGTGACCCGGTGATAGGTGACTGTGACTGGAGCGGCCGGTATGAGCAGCGGGTGGCCGGCGGTGCCACGCCGCTCCTCGGCCGAGGATGAGTACCACGAGGACCCGGTGGCCGACCTCTGCCTGTCGGGCATGCCGGCCGGCCCGGCGGCGCCCGCCTCTGGCCCCACCCGGCCGCCGGACGTGGCGCTGCCCCTGCACGACCCCGACTGGCGCTTCGAGGACGGCGGTCAGTACCGAGAGCTGCCAGCAGCTGACAGACCCGCTGTCAGACCCGCTGGCAGAACTGTCAGAACTGTCAGCAGCTGGTTGCTGCCCTGACCGGCCTTTCTTAGGTTGTGTTTGTCATCCGTCTGACATGAAGGACTATCCGTCTGGGCGCGGGCCAATATTGTCACCTTGACGCTCAAATGCCATCGAATGCACTACGTTCGATACGTTCGTCCATTCATCGATTCATTCAGTCATTCCACTATATTGTTATATCTCGTTATCGTATATGACGCCAGGGGATTATACAGAACGTTGTGAAATGGTGATCATAGTTTGATGTATCTATGTATTGTCTTCTACAGCGGTTTCAGAATAGGAGATAAGCATACCGATAGCCGCCTGTCGAGTAACAGTTTGGACTGGTGGAAATCTGGCGGTAGTGCCCCCATTCCCAGCTTCCCCTTCCTGCACATTTGTCATCAGCATGTTATATTTTTTTATCTCAAAACAATCACTCAATCTCAGTTTACAGCCTTAAGACCTCGGTTGGTGCAAAAGTGCACAAGCGTACACGGTGCACCGTCTGTTGTTATCGCCAGCCAGCCCCAGTGCAGTGATCAGCGGACGCGTTCGTTGTGCGTACTGCTGTCTCGCTCTGGCTGATTCCATCGTTGGCCGGTGTTTGAATTGATGGGCCGACATTCCCATTACCCGGGTCAGTGAGCGTGACCAGTTTCACCGGCGGCTGGACCGCCTAACCGCCAACCGGAGGACGGCCGTCAGTCATCCCATCACTCTCATCCACATGGCGCACCGCAGCGCCGGCCGGCAGGCAGCGCCAGTCATCCCGTCAGTCATCCCATCACTCTCATCCACATGGCGCACCGCAGCGCCGGCCGGCAGGCACCGCCAGTCATCCCGCCTGTCATCCCATCACTCTTACCCACATGGCGCACCGCAGCGCCGGCCGGCAGGCACCGCCAGTCATCCCGCCTGTCATCCCATCACTCTCATCCACATGGCGCACCGCAGCGCCGGCCGGCAGGCAGCGCCAGTCATCCCGTCAGTCATCCCATCACTCTCATCCACATGGCGCACCGCAGCGCCGGCCGGCAGGCACCGCCAGTCATCCCGCCTGTCATCCCATCACTCTTACCCACATGGCGCACCGCAGCGCCGGCCGGCAGGCACCGCCAGTCATCCCGCCTGTCATCCCATCACTCTCATCCACATGGCGCACCGCAGCGCCGGCCGGCAGGCAGCGCCAGTCATCCCGTCAGTCATCCCATCACTCTCATCCACATGGCGCACCGCAGCGCCGGCCGGCAGGCAGCGCCAGTCATCCCGTCAGTCATCCCATCACTCTCATCCACATGGCGCACCGCAGCGCCGGCCGGCAGGCACCGCCAGTCATCCCGCCTGTCATCCCATCACTCTTACCCACGTGGCGCACCGCACCGCCGGCCGGCAGGCACCGCCAGTCATCCCGCCTGTCATCCCATCACTCTTACCCACGTGGCGCACCGCACCGCCGGCCAGTCATTCCATCACTCCAAGGCGCACCGCACCGCCGCGCCGGCCGGGCGACGCAGCGGAACGAACGTCCGCTGACTGTGGTAACGACGCGGGCGTTGGTCTGCGCTCGGGCGTGAATGTGTTGGTCGACTCGTCTGAAAGTGGCGGAGTTGGCTGCTGAGTTGAGTTGTTGAGAGAGTGGTTGAGCTGGCTGGATGGAGTCCACCCAGTGGCCTGCGGTGTGTCGGCTGCAGGGCGATATCGTGCGGCGGAGGAAAGCGGCGGCCGTGATACGCCGGCGGTACTGTGGGGGGGGGGGGGGGGGGCGGCACCGTCCGATAGTCACGCACAGGAAAGAAAAGTGGAAACTGTCCGTGTGGTGGCGTAGGCAGGTCCGACACTGGCACGACCTGCCGTGTCTTATCGCTCAGACTGCCTCAGGCAGCCTGGGAGAGAGACGGGACAGCACGGCAGGATAGCGTGTCAGCGGCGACTCGGCGTCCCGGACCGGGCTGACGGGGGACGCCGCGTGTGTCGTCCCGGGCCGGGCTGACGGGGGACTCCTCGTGTGTCGACCCGTCGACCCGGGCCGGGCTGACGGGGGGACGCCTCGTGTGTCGTCCCGGGCCGGGCTGACGGGGGACGCCTCGTGTGTCGTCCCGGGCCGGGCTGACGGGGGACTCCTCGTGTGTCGTCCCGGGCCGGGCTGACGGGGGGACGCCGCGTGTGTCGTCCCGGGCCGGGCTGACGGGAGACGCCTCGTGTGTCGTCCCGGGCCGGGCTGACGGGGGACGCCTCGTGTGTCGTCCCGTGCCGGGCTGACGGGGGACGCCGCGTGTGTCGTCCCGGGCCGGGCTGACGGGGGACGCCGCGTGTGTCGTCCCGGGCCGGGCTGACGGGGGACTCCTCGTGTGTCGTCCCGGGCCGGGCTGACGGGGGACGCCTCGTGTGTCGTCCCGGGCCGGGCTGACGGGGGACGCCTCGTGTGTCGTCCCGGGCCGGGCTGACGGGGGACGCCGCGTGTGTCGTCCCGGGCCGGGCTGACGGGGGACTCCTCGTGTGTCGTCCCGGGCCGGGCTGATGAAGGACGCCTCGTGTGTCGTCCCGAGCCGGGCTGACGGGGGACGCCTCGTGTGTCGTCCCGGGCCGGGCTGACGGGGGACGCCTCGTGTGTCGTCCCGGGCCGGGCTGACGGGGGACGCCTCGTGTGTCGTCCCGGGCCGGGCTGACGGGGGACGCCGCGTGTGTCGTCCCGGGCCGGGCTGACGGGGGACGCCGCGTGTGTCGTCCCGGGCCGGGCTGACGGGGGACTCCTCGTGTGTCGACCCGTCGTCCCGGGCCGGGCTGACGGGGGACGCCGCGTGTGTCGTCCCGGGCCGGGCTGACGGGGGACGCCGCGTGAGTCGTCCCGGGCCGGGCTGACGGGGGACTCCTCGTGTGTCGACCCGTCGTCCCGGGCCGGGCTGACGGGGGACGCCGCGTGTGTCGTCCCGGGCCGGTCTGACGGTGTACTCCTCGACCCGTCGTCCCGGACCGGGCTGACGGTGGACTCCTCGACCCGGGCCGGGCTGACGGTGGACTCCTCGACCCGTCGTCCCGGGCCGGGCTGACGGGGGCGCCTCGTGTGTCGTCCCGGGCCGGGCTGACGGGGGGACGCCGCGGCCCGCGTGTGTCGTCCCGGCCCGGGCTGACGGGGGCCTCCTCGGCTCGACTCGTCATCCCGACCCGGGCTGACGGGGGCCTCCTCGGCTCGACTCGTCGTCCCGACCCGGGCTGACGGGGGACTCCTCGGCTCGACTCGTCGTCCCGACCCGGGCTGACGGGGGACTCCTCGGCTCGACTCGTCGTCCCGACCCGGGCTGACGGAGGACTCCTCGGCTCGACTCGTCGTCCCGACCCGGGCTGACGGGGGACTCCTCGGCTCGACTCGTCGTCCCGACCCGGGCTGACGGGGGACTCCTCGGCTCGACTCGTCGTCCCGACCCGGGCTGACGGGGGACTCCTCGGCTCGACTCGTCGTCCCGACCCGGGCTGACGGGGGACTCCTCGGCTCGACTCGTCGTCCCGACCCGGGCTGACGGGGGACTCCTCGGCTCGACTCGTCGTCCCGACCCGCGCTGACGGGGGACTCCTCGGCTCGACTCGTCGTCCCGACCCGGGCTGACGGGGGACTCCTCGGCTCGACTCGTCGTCCCGACCCGGGCTGACGGGGGACTCCTCGGCTCGACTCGTCGTCCCGGGCCGGGCTGACGGGGGACGCCGCGTGTGTCGACCCGGGCCGGGCTGATGGGGGACGTCTCGTGTGTCGTCCCGGGTCGGGCTGACGGGGGCGCCTCGTGTGTCGTCCCGGGCCGGGCTGATGGAGGCGCCTCGTGTGTCGTCCCGGGCCGGGCTGATGGGGGACGCCTCGTGTGTCGTCCCGGGCCTGGCTGACGGGGGACGCCGCGTGTGTCGTCCCGGGCCGGGCTGATTGGGGACGCCTCGTGTGTCGACCCGGCGACCCGGGCCGGGCTGACGGGGGACGCCTCGTGTGTCGATCCGGGCCGGGCTGACGGGGGACGCCGCGTGTGTCGTCCCGGGCCGGGCTGATTGGGGACGCCTCGTGTGTCGACCCGGCGTCTCGGACCGGGCTGACGGGGGACGCCAGCGCGGTCTGAGGAGAGTCGGTGCTGACTGGTGCCAGTGTGACCTGTCACCGCCCAGGCCACCTACGCCGCGTGTGTCCCGTCACATGACCTGTCACCGCCTGTCACAGCCGCGTGTGTCCCGTCACATGACCTGTCACTGCCTGTCACAGCCGCGTGTGTCCCGTGACATGACCTGTCACCGCCTGTCACAGCAAGTGGCGTTACACTCCACATGCTGCTGCTGCTGCCGAGGGTCTCATTAGCCGAGCGGGAGGAGCCACCTCCGTCTGGCATGGTATAGGTCTCGGTTGGAGGAGACATCTCCGCCTGTCAGGGTGTGGGGCTCGGTTGGAAGAGCCACCTCCGCCTGTCAGGGTGTGGGGCTCGGTTTGAGGAGCCACCTCCGCCTGTCAGGTGGCTCGGTTGGAGGAGCCACCTCCGTATGTCATGGTATAGGTCTCGGTTAGAGGAGCCACCTCCGTATGTCATGGTATAGGTCTCGGTAGGAGGAGCCACCTCCGCCTATCGGGGTGTGATGCTCTTTTGGAGGAGCCACCTCTGCCTGTCATGGTATAGGTCTCGGTTGGAGGAAACAGCTCCGCCTGTCATGGTATATGTATCGGTTGGAGGCGGTATCTCCGCCTGCCATGGTATATAGGTATCGGTTGGAGGCGGTATCTCCGCCTGCCATGGTATATAGGTCTCGGTTGGAGGCGGTATCTCCGCCTGTCATGGTATATAGGTATCGGTTGGAGGCGGTATCTCCGCCTGCCATGGTATAGGTCTCGGTTGACGGCGGTATCTCCACCTGTCATTGTATATAGGTCTCAGTTGGAGGCGGTATCTCCGCCTGCCATGGTATAGGTATCGGTTGGAGGAGACAGCTCCGCCTGTCATGGTGTAGGTCTCGGTTGGAGGTGGTATCTCCGCCTGCCATGGTGTAGGTCTCGGTTGGAAGAGACAGCTCCGCCTGTCATGGTATAGGTCTCGGTTGGAGGCGGTATCTCCGCCTGTCATGGTATATAGGTCTCAGTTGGAGGCGGTATCTCCGCCTGTCATGGTATATATGTCTCTGTTGGAGGCGGTATCTCCGCCTGTCATGGTATATAGGTCTGGGTTGGAGGAGCTACCTTCGCCTGTCATGGTATAGGTCTCGGTTGGAGGCGGTATCTCCGCCTGCCATGGTATATAGGTCTCGGTTGGAGGCGGTATCTCCGCCTGCCATGGTATATAGGTCTCGGTTGGCGGCGGTATCTCCGCCTGCCATGGTATATAGGTCTCGGTTGGAGGCGGTATCTCCGCCTGCCATGGTATATAGGTCTCGGTTGAAGGTGGTATCTCCGCCTGTCATGGCATATAGGTCTCGGTTGGAGGCGGTATCTCCGCCTGTCATGGTATAGGTCTCGGCTGGAGGCGCCACCTCCGCCTGTCATGGTATATAGGTCTCGGTTGGAGGCGGTATCTCCGCCTGTCATGGTATATAGGTCTCGGTTGGAGGCGGTATCTGCCTGCCGGTCATGGTATATAGGTATCGGTTGGAGGCGGTATCTCCGCCTGTAATTGTATATAGGTCTCGGTTGGAGGCGGTATCTCCGCCTGTCATGGTATATAGGTATCGGTTGGAGGCGGTATCTCCGCCTGTCATTGTATATAGGTCTCGGTTGGAGGCGGTATCTCCGCCTGTCATGGTATATAGGTCTCGGTTGGCGGCGGTATCTCCGCCTGTCATTGTATATAGGTATCGGTTGGAGGCGGTATCTCCGCCTGTCATTGTATATAGGTCTCGGTTGGAGGCGGTATCTCCGCCTGTCATTGTATATAGGTCTCGGTTGGCGGCGGTATCTCCGCCTGTCATTGTATATAGGTCTCGGTTGGAGGCGGTATCTCCGCCTGTCATGGTATATAGGTCTCGGTTGGAGGCGGTATCTGCGCCTGTCATGGTATATAGGTCTCGGTTGGCGGCGGTATCTCCGCCTGTCATTGTATATAGGTATCGGTTGGAGGCGGTATCTCCGCCTGTCATGGTATATAGGTATCGGTTGGAGGCGGTATCTCCGCCTGTCATTGTATATAGGTCTCGGTTGGAGGCGGTATCTGCGCCTGTCATGGTATATAGGTTTCGGTTGGCGGCGGTATCTCCGCCTGTCATGGTATATAGGTATCGGTTGGAGGCGGTATCTCCGCCTGTCATGGTATATAGGTCTCGGTTAACCCGGCAGTCACTGGGGTATATTCTGTAACACGACTCACTGTGGTTTTTTTTTTTAGCCCCCCCTGGTATCTTCAGAACCGATGATCGCAGCGGGACGCACAAGGCGACATTCGAAAGCGCTCAATGATATAAGCCTAACGCAAACTTAAAAATGTAAAATTAAGGTCACATGTCAGGTCACGGTCAAGTCAAAAGTCAAAATCGAGGTATTTGAGTTTATGGACAATACTTGCTATCCATGGCCTTCGATTGCGCCTATAATCACCCAAAGTGGTGTCAAAGGTATGATACATATCCCACATGAGCTAAAGTGAGATTGTTGCAAAAGATCAAGGTCAAAGTCAGGTCACAAAAGGTCACTACACACAAAATATCTACGAAAGTCATGCAGCACATGTTTTATGGATGCTTTTACGCGTATAATTCGATAGTGGTAGTCATGTTACCACCTGACTATATTTACGTGAAGTTAGTGTCAAGTTCAGGTCGAGTTCAGGTCACTGAGGTCAAAATTTGAAATTGATAGATCGAAATGAAAAAAAAAACATTTTTCTATATCAGTTTTATCTGAAAAAACAATGCTGGCATTTATTTGTCTGTATCCTGTCAATAAAAGCCAAAAAACGCAATTTCAAAATATGACGTTATGATTTACCCATACTTTATATGCCATGACAGTAAAAAAGATGATATAATTTTGAAATTTGGTATGGTAGTTGCCCATATGTCGTTATCTGACATATATTCCGTTTTTTTCAATATCTTTGAAAAATTTGATTTTGTGAGCATTTTTAAAAAAAGTTTTTTTTGCAATTTTGGGGGTAAAAAAAAACAAGATTTCCAAATTTCGAGATAGCTGATTTGTGGCCCTTGTAATTGTCTACCTTTAAGCGTTTTTCGATTGCATTTTGCTTCAAATGCGGCATTTGTATGGCCTGGCAAAGTTTAGCCGATTTTGGAGTCAAAATCGTGTTTAGTGACGTCACTAAATTCACTATATCTCGAAAAATATCTGACTAAATTGTTTCATTTTTTCTCTCAAAAGGTGTAAAAATGATGCCCGGAAAGGTACTGAAATTTTGGCGTCGATATCTGCATTAGTTATTGAGATATTCCTAATATTCCTAAGGGGGGGGGCTAAAAAAAGCCCTCCCAGTGACTCGCGGGTTAACGGCGGTATCTCCCCCTGTCATGGTATATAGGTATCGGTTGGCGGCGGTATCTCCGCCTGCCATTGTATATAGGTATCGGTTGGAGGCGGTATCTCCGCCTGTCATGGTATATAGGTCTCGGTTAGAGGCGGTATCTCCGCCTGTCATGGCATAGGTCTCGGTTGGCGGCGGTATCTCCGCCTGCCATTGTATATAGGTCTCGGTTGGAGGCGGTATCTCCGCCTGTCATGGTATATAGGTCTCGGGTGGAGGCGGTATCTCCGCCTGCCATGGTATATAGGTCTCGGTTGGAGGCGGTATCTCCGCCTGTCATGGTATAGGTCTCGGTTGGAGGAGGTATCTCCGCCTGTCATGGTATATAGGTCTCGGTTGGAAGAGCCACCTCCGCCTGTCATGGCATAGGTCTCGGTTGGAGGCGGTATCTCCGCCTGCCATGGTATAGGTCTCGGTTGGAGGCGGTATCTCCGCCTGTCATGGTATATAGGTCTCGGTTGGAGGAGCCAGCTCCGCCTGCCATGGTATAGGTCTCGGTTGGAGGCGGTATCTCCGCCTGTCATGGTATATAGGTCTCGGTTGGAGGAGCCACCTCCGCCTGTCATGGCATTGGTCTCGGTTGGAGGCGGTATCTCCGCCTGCCATGGTATATAGGCCTCGGTTGGAGGCGGTATCTCCGCCTGTCATGGTATATAGGTCTCGTTTTTTTTTCTTCAATTTTTCAAATTTTTTCTTCTTCCAAATTTCGAGATAGCTGATTTGTGGCCCTTGTAATTGTCTACCTTTAAGCGTTTTTCGATTGCATTTTGCTTCAAATGCGGTATTTGTATGGCCTGGCAAAGTTTAGCCGATTTTGGAGTCAAAATCGTGTTTAGTGACGTCACTAAATTCACTTTATCTCGAAAAATATCTGACTAAATTTTTTCATTTTTTCTCTCAAAAGGTGTAAAAATGATGCCCGGAAAGGTACTGAAATTTTGGCGTCGATATCTGCATTAGTTATTGAGATATTCCTAATATTCCTAAGGGGGGGCTAAAAAAAGCCCCCCCCCCCCAGTGACTCGCGGGTTAACGGCGGTATCTCCCCCTGTCATGGTATATAGGTATCGGTTGGAGGCGGTATCTCCGCCTGCCATGGTATATAGGTATCGGTTGGAGGAGCCACCTCCGCCTGTCATGGTATATAGGTATCGGTTGGAGGCGGTATCTGCCTGCCGGTCATGATATATAGGTCTCGGTTGGAGGCGGTATCTCCGCCTGTCATGGTATATAGGTCTCGGTTGGAGGCGGTATCTCCGCCTGTCATGGTATATAGGTCTCGGTTGGAGGCGGTATCTGCCTGCCGGTTATGGTATATAGGTCTCGGTTGGAGGCGGTATCTCCGCCTGTCATGGTATATAGGTCTCGGCTGACGGCGGTATCTCTGCCTGTCATGGCATAGGTCTCGGTTGGAGGCGGTATCTCCGCCTGCCATGGTATATAGGTCTCGGTTGGAGGCGGTATCTCCGCCTGTCATTGTATATAGGTCTCGGTTGGAGGCGGTATCTCCGTCTGCCATGGTATATAGGTCTCGGTTGGAGGCGGTATCTCCGCCTGTCATGGTATATAGGTCTCGGTTGACGGCGGTATCTCCACCTGTCATTGTATATAGGTCTCGGTTGGAGGCGGTATCTGCGCCTGCCATGGTATATAGGTCTCGGTTGGAGGAGCCACCTCCGCCTGTCATGGTATATAGGTCTCGGTTGGAGGCGGTATCTCCGCCTGTCATGGCATAGGTCTCGGTTGACGGCGGTATCTGCCTGCCGGTCATGGTATATAGGTCTCGGTTGGAGGCGGTATCTCCGCCTGTCATTGTATATAGGTCTCGGTTGAAGGCGGTATCTCCGCCTGCCATGGTATATAGGTCTCGGTTGGAGGCGGTATCTCCGCCGGTCATGGTATAGGTCTCGGTTGGAGGCGGTATCTGCCTGCCGGTCATGGTATATAGGTCTCGGTTGGAGGAGCCACCTCCGCCTGTCATGGTATATAGGTCTCGGTTGGAGGCGGTATCTCCGCCTGTCATGGTATATAGGTATCGGTTGGAGGCGATATCTGCGCCTGTCATGGCATAGGTCTCGGTTGGAGGCGGTATCTCCGCCTGTCATTGTATATAGGTCTCGGTTGGAGGCGGTATCTCCGCCTGTCATTATATATAGGTCTCGGTTTGAGGCGGTATCTCCGCCTGTCATGGTATATAGGTCTCGGTTGGAGGCGGTATCTCCGCCTGCCATAGTATATAGGTATCGGTTGGCTGTCATGGTATATAGGTCTCGGTTGGAGGCGGTATCTGCGCCTGTCATGGTGTAAGTCTCGGTTGGAGGCGGTATCTCCGCCTGTCATGGTATAGGTCTCGGTTGGAGGAGCCACCTCCGCCTGTCATGGTATATAGGTCTCGGTTGGAGGCGGTATCTCCGCCTGCCATGGTATATAGGTATCGGTTGGAGGAGCCACCTCCGCCTGTCATGGTATAGGTCTCGGTTGGAGGCGGTATCTCCGCCTGTCATGGTATAGGTCTCGGTTGGAGGAGCCACCTCCGCCTGTCATGGTATATAAGTCTCGGTTGCAGGCGGTATCTCCGCCTGCCATGGTATATAGGTCTCGGTTGGAGGAGCCACCTCCGCCTGTCATGGTATAGGTCTCGGTTGGAGGCGGTATCTCCGCCTGTCATGGTATATAGGTCTCGGTTGGCGGCGGTATCTCCGCCTGCCATTGTATATAGGTCTCGGTTGGAGGCGGTATCTCCGCCTGTCATGGTATATAGGTCTCGGTTAGAGGCGGTATCTCCGCCTGTCATGGCATAGGTCTCGGTTGGCGGCGGTATCTCCGCCTGCCATTGTATATAGGTCTCGGTTGGAGGCGGTATCTCCGCCTGTCATGGTATATAGGTCTCGGGTGGAGGCGGTATCTCCACCTGCCATGGTATATAGGTCTCGGTTGGAGGCGGCATCTCTGTCTGTCATGGTATAGGTATCGGTTGGAGGCGCCATCTCCGCCTGTCATGGCATAGGTCCTGGTTGGAGGCGGTATCTCCGCCTGCCATGGTATATAGGTCTCGGTTGGAGGCGGTATCTCCGCCTGTCATGGTATAGGTCTCGGTTGGAGGCGGTATCTCCGCCTGTCATGGTATATAGGTATCGGTTGGAAGAGCCACCTCCGCCTGTCATGGCATAGGTCTCGGTTGGAGGCGGTATCTCCGCCTGCCATGGTATAGGTCTCGGTTGGAGGCGGTATCTCCGCCTGTCATGGTATATAGGTCTCGGTTGGAGGAGCCAGCTCCGCCTGCCATGGTATAGGTCTCGGTTGGAGGCGGTATCTCCGCCTGTCATGGTATATAGGTCTCGGTTGGAGGAGCCACCTCCGCCTGTCATGGCATTGGTCTCGGTTGGAGGCGGTATCTCCGCCTGCCATGGTATATAGGCCTCGGTTGGAGGCGGTATCTCCGCCTGTCATGGTATATAGTTCTCGGTTGGAGGCGGTATCTCCGCCTGTCATAGTATATAGGTCTCGGTTGGAGGAGCCACCTCCGCCTGTCATGGTATATAGGTCTCGGTTGGCGGCGGTATCTCCGCCTGCCATGATATATAGGTATCGGTTGGCGATGGTATCTCCGCCTGTCATGGCTTAGGTCTCGGTTGGAGGCGGTATCTCCGCCTGTCATGGTATATAGGTCTCGGTTGGAGGCGGTATCTCCGCCTGTCATGGTATATAGGTCTCGGTTGGAGGCGGTATCTCCGCCTGTCATGGTATATAGGTCTCGGTTGGAGGCGGTATCTCCGCCTGTCATGGTATAGGTCTCGGTTGACGGCGGTATCTCCGCCTGTCATGGTATATAGGTCTCGGTTGACGGCGGTATCTCCGCCTGTCATGGTATATAGGTCTCGGTTGGAGGAGCCAGCTCCGCCTGCCATGGTATAGGTCTCGGTTGGAGGCGGTATCTCCGCCTGTCATGGTATATAGGTCTCGGTTGGAGGAGCCACCTCCGCCTGTCATGGCATTGGTCTCGGTTGGAGGCGGTATCTCCGCCTGCCATGGTATAGGTCTCGGTTGGAGGAGGTATCTCCGCCTGTCATGGTATATAGGTCTCGGTTGGAAGAGCCACCTCCGCCTGTCATGGCATAGGTCTCGGTTGGAGGCGGTATCTCCGCCTGCCATGGTATAGGTCTCGGTTGGAGGCGGTATCTCCGCCTGTCATGGTATATAGGTCTCGGTTGGAGGAGCCAGCTCCGCCTGCCATGGTATAGGTCTCGGTTGGAGGCGGTATCTCCGCCTGTCATGGTATATAGGTCTCGGTTGGAGGAGCCACCTCCGCCTGTCATGGCATTGGTCTCGGTTGGAGGCGGTATCTCCGCCTGCCATGGTATATAGGCCTCGGTTGGAGGCGGTATCTCCGCCTGTCATGGTATATAGGTCTCGTTTTTTTTTCTTCAATTTTTCAAATTTTTTCTTCTTCCAAATTTCGAGATAGCTGATTTGTGGCCCTTGTAATTGTCTACCTTTAAGCGTTTTTCGATTGCATTTTGCTTCAAATGCGGCATTTGTATGGCCTGGCAAAGTTTAGCCGATTTTGGAGTCAAAATCGTGTTTAGTGACGTCACTAAATTCACTTTATCTCGAAAAATATCTGACTAAATTTTTTCATTTTTTCTCTCAAGAGGTGTAAAAATGATGCCCGGAAAGGTACTGAAATTTTGGCGTCGATATCTGCATTAGTTATTGAGATATTCCTAATATTCCTAAGGGGGGGGGCTAAAAAAAGCCCCCCCCCCCCCAGTGACTCGCGGGTTAACGGCGGTATCTCCCCCTGTCATGGTATATAGGTATCGGTTGGAGGCGGTATCTCCGCCTGCCATGGTATATAGGTATCGGTTGGAGGAGCCACCTCCGCCTGTCATGGTATATAGGTATCGGTTGGAGGCGGTATCTGCCTGCCGGTCATGGTATATAGGTCTCGGTTGGAGGCGGTATCTCCGCCTGTCATTGTATATAGGTCTGGGTTGGAGGCGGTATCTCCGTCTGCCATGGTATATAGGTCTCGGTTGGAGGCGGTATCTCCGCCTGTCATGGTATATAGGTCTCGGTTGACGGCGGTATCTCCACCTGTCATTGTATATAGGTCTCGGTTGGAGGCGGTATCTGCGCCTGCCATGGTATATAGGTCTCGGTTGGAGGAGCCACCTCCGCCTGTCATGGTATATAGGTCTCGGTTGGAGGCGGTATCTCCGCCTGTCATGGCATAGGTCTCGGTTGACGGCGGTATCTGCCTGCCGGTCATGGTATATAGGTCTCGGTTGGAGGCGGTATCTCCGCCTGTCATTGTATATAGGTCTCGGTTGAAGGCGGTATCTCCGCCTGCCATGGTATATAGGTCTCGGTTGGAGGCGGTATCTCCGCCGGTCATGGTATAGGTCTCGGTTGGAGGCGGTATCTGCCTGCCAGTCATGGTATATAGGTCTCGGTTGGAGGAGCCACCTCCGCCTGTCATGGTATATATGTCTCGGTTGGAGGCGGTATCTCCGCCTGTCATGGTATATAGGTATCGGTTGGAGGCGATATCTTCGCCTGTCATGACATAGGTCTCGGTTGGAGGCGGTATCTCCGCCTGTCATTGTATATAGGTCTCGGTTGGAGGCGGTATCTCCGCCTGTCATTGTATATAGGTCTCGGTTTGAGGCGGTATCTCCGCCTGTCATGGTATATAGGTCTCGGTTGGAGGCGGTATCTCCGCCTGCCATAGTATATAGGTATCGGTTGGCTGTCATGGTATATAGGTCTCGGTTGGAGGCGGTATCTGCGCCTGTCATGGTATAAGTCTCGGTTGGAGGCGGTATCTCCGCCTGTCATGGTATAGGTCTCGGTTGGAGGAGCCACCTCCGCCTGTCATGGTATATAGGTCTCGGTTGGAGGCGGTATCTCCGCCTGCCATGGTATATAGGTATCGGTTGGAGGAGCCACCTCCGCCTGTCATGGTATAGGTCTCGGTTGGAGGCGGTATCTCCGCCTGTCATGGTATAGGTCTCGGTTGGAGGAGCCACCTCCGCCTGTCATGGTATATAAGTCTCGGTTGCAGGCGGTATCTCCGCCTGCCATGGTATATAGGTCTCGGTTGGAGGAGCCACCTCCGCCTGTCATGGTATAGGTCTCGGTTGGAGGCGGTATCTCCGCCTGTCATGGTATATAGGTCTCGGTTGGCGGCGGTATCTCCGCCTGTCATGGTATAGGTTTCGGTTGGAGGAGCCACCTCCGCCTGTCATGGTATATAGGTCTCGGTTGGAGGCGGTATCTCCGCCTGTCATGGTATATAGGTCTCGGTTGGAGTTGCCACCTCCGCCTGTCATGGTATATAGGTCTCGGTTGGAGGCGGTATCTCCGCCTGCCATGGTATATAGGTCTCGGTTGGAGGCGGTATCTCCGCCTGTCATGGTATATAGGTCTCGGTTGGAGGCGGCATCTCCGCCTGTCATGGTATAGATCTCGGTTGGAGGAGCCACCTCCGCCTGTCATGGTATAGGTCTCGGTTGGAGGAGCCACCTCCGCTTGTCATGGTATAGGTCTCGGTTGGAGGCGGTATCTCCGCCTGTCATGGTATAGGTCTCGGTTGGAGGTGCCACCTCCGCCTGTCATGGTATATAGGTCTCGGTTGGAGGCGGTATCTCCGCCTGCCATGGTATATTGGTCTCAGTTGGAGGCGGTATCTCCGTCTGTCATGGTGTAGATCTCGGTTGGAGGCGGTATCTCCGCCTGTCATGGTATATAGGTCTCGGTTGACGGCGGTATCTCCGCCTGTCATGGCATAGGTCTCGCTTGGAGGAGCCACCTCCGCCTGTCATGGTATATAGGTCTCGGTTGGAGGCGGTATCTCCGCCTGTCATGGTATATAGGTCTCGGTTGGAGGCGGTATCTGCGCCTGGCATGGCATAGGTCTCAGTTGGAGGCGGTATCTCCGCCTGTCATTGTATATAGGTCTCGGTTGGAGGCGGTATCTCCGCCTGTCATGGTATATAGGTCTCGGTTGGAGGCGGTATCTCCGCCTGCCATGGTATATAGGTCTCGGTTGGAGGCTGTATCTGCGCCTGTCATGGTATATAGGTCTCGGTTGGAGGCGGTATCTCCGCCTGTCATGGTATAGGTCTCGGTTGGAGGAGCCACCTCCGCCTGTCATGGTATATAGGTCTCGGTTGGAGGCGGTATCTCCGCCTGTCATGGTATATAGGTCTCGGTTGGAGAAGCCACCTCCGCCTGTCATGGTATATAGGTCTCGGTTGGAGGCGGTATCTCCGCCTGTCATGGTATATAGGTCTCGGTTGGAGGCGGTATCTCCGCCTGTCATGGTATATAGGTCTCGGTTGACGGCGGTATCTCCGCCTGTTATGGTATATAGGTATCGGTTGGAGGCGGTATCTCCGCCTGCCATGGTATATAGGTATCGGTTGGAGGCGGTATCTCCGCCTGTCATGGTATATAGGTCTCGGTTGGCGGCGGTATCTCCGCCTGCCATTGTATATAGGTCTCGGTTGGAGGCGGTATCTCCGCCTGTCATGGTATATAGGTCTCGGTTAGAGGCGGTATCTCCGCCTGTCATGGCATAGGTCTCGGTTGGCGGCGGTATCTCCGCCTGCCATTGTATATAGGTCTCGGTTGGAGGCGGTATCTCCGCCTGTCATGGTATATAGGTCTCGGGTGGAGGCGGTATCTCCGCCTGCCATGGTATATAGGTCTCGGTTGGAGGCGGCATCTCTGTCTGTCATGGTATAGGTATCGGTTGGAGGCGCCATCTCCGCCTGTCATGGCATAGGTCCTGGTTGGAGGCGGTATCTCCGCCTGCCATGGTATATAGGTCTCGGTTGGAGGCGGTATCTCCGCCTGTCATGGTATAGGTCTCGGTTGGAGGCGGTATCTCCGCCTGTCATGGTATATAGGTATCGGTTGGAAGAGCCACCTCCGCCTGTCATGGCATAGGTCTCGGTTGGAGGCGGTATCTCCGCCTGCCATGGTATAGGTCTCGGTTGGAGGCGGTATCTCCGCCTGTCATGGTATATAGGTCTCGGTTGGAGGAGCCAGCTCCGCCTGCCATGGTATAGGTCTCGGTTGGAGGCGGTATCTCCGCCTGTCATGGTATATAGGTCTCGGTTGGAGGAGCCACCTCCGCCTGTCATGGCATTGGTCTCGGTTGGAGGCGGTATCTCCGCCTGCCATGGTATATAGGCCTCGGTTGGAGGCGGTATCTCCGCCTGTCATGGTATATAGGTCTCGGTTGGAGGCGGTATCTCCGCCTGTCATAGTATGTAGGTCTCGGTTGGAGGAGCCACCTCCGCCTGTCATGGTATATAGGTCTCGGTTGGCGGCGGTATCTCCGCCTGCCATGATATATAGGTATCGGTTGGCGATGGTATCTCCGCCTGTCATGGCTTAGGTCTCGGTTGGAGGCGGTATCTCCGCCTGTCATGGTATATAGGTCTCGGTTGGAGGCGGTATCTCCGCCTGTCATGGTATATAGGTCTCGGTTGGAGGCGGTATCTCCGCCTGTCATGGTATATAGGTCTCGGTTGGAGGCGGTATCTCCGCCTGTCATGGTATAGGTCTCGGTTGACGGCGGTATCTCCGCCTGTCATGGTATATAGGTCTCGGTTGACGGCGGTATCTCCGCCTGTCATGGTATATAGGTCTCGGTTGGAGGCGGTATCTCCGCCTGCCATGGTATATAGGTCTCGGTTGGAGGCGGTATCTCCGCCTGCCATGGTGTAGGTCTCGGTTGGAGGCGGTATCTCCGCCTGTCATGGTATATAGGTATCGGTTGGAGGCGGTATCTCCGCCTGCCATGGTATATAGGTCTCGGTTGGCGGCGGTATCTCCGCCTGCCATGGTATATAGGTCTCGGTTGGAGGCGGTATCTGCACCTGTCATGGTATATAGGTCTCGGTTGGAGGAGCCACCTCCGCCTGTCATGGTATATAGGTCTCGGTTGGAGGCGGTATCTCCGCCTGCCATGGTATATAGGTCTCGGTTGACGGCGGTATCTCTGCCTGTCATGGTATATAGGTCTCGGTTGGCGGCGGTATCTCCGCCTGCCATGGTATAGGTTGGAGGCGGTATCTCTGCCTGTCATGGTATATAGGTCTCGGTTGACGGCGGTATCTCCGCATGTCATGGTATATAGGTCTCGGTTGACGGCGGTATCTCCGCTTGTCATGGTATATAGGTCTCGGTTGACGGTGGTATCTGCACCTGTCATGGTATATAGGTCTCGGTTGGAGGCGGTATCTCCGCCTGTCATGGTATATAGGTATCGGTTGAAGGCTGTATCTCCGCCTGTCATGGTATATAGGTCTCGGTTGGCGGCGGTATCTCCGCCTGTCATGGTATATAGGTCTCGGTTGGAGGCGGTATCTCCGCCTGTCATGGTATATAGGTCTCGGTTGACGGTGGTATCTCCGCCTGTCATGGTATATAGGTCTCGGTTGACGGTGGTAGCTGCGCCTGTCATGGTATATAGGTCTCGGTTGGCGGCGGTATCTCCGCCTGTCATGGTATATAGGTCTCGGTTGACGGCGGTATCTCCGCCTGTCATGGTATAGGTCTCGGTTGGAGGAGCCACCTCCGCCTGCCATGGCATAGGTCTCGGTTGGAGGCGGTATCTCCGCCTGTCATGGTATATAGGTCTCGGTTGGAGGCGGTATCTCCGCCTGCCATGGTATATAGGTCTCGGTTGGAGGCGGTATCTCCGCCTGTCACGGTATATAGGTCTCGGTTGGGGGCGGTATCTGCGCCTGTCATGGTATATAGGTCTCGGTTGGAGGCGGTATCTCCGCCTGTCATGGTATATAGGTATCGGTTGACGGCGGTATCTCCGCCTGTCATGGTATAGGTCTCGGTTGGAGGAGCCACCTCCGCCTGTCATGGTATATAGGTCTCGGTGGGGGCGGTATCTCCGCCTGTCATGGTATATAGGTCTCGGTTGGAGGCGGTATCTCCGCCTTCCATGGTATAGGTCTCGGTTGGAGGTGGTATCTCCGCCTGTCATGGTATATAGGTCTCGGTTGACGGTGGTATCTGCACCTGTCATGGTATATAGGTCTCGGTTGGAGGCGGTATCTCCGCCTGCCATGGTATATAGGTCTCGGTTGGAGGCGGTATCTCCGCCTGTCATGGTATATAGGTCTCGGTTGACGGCGGTATCTCCGCCTGTCATGGCATAGGTCTCGGTTGGAGGCAGTATCTCCGCCTGTCATTGTATATAGGTCTCGGTTGACGGTGGTATCTGCCTGCCGGTCACAGGCCGTCTGTCGAGCCGACGAGCCCGTCTGTCGAGCCGAGTTTCCTGCGGCTGCTGAACGAATATGATGCAACGAGCTTCAGCGGTGAGACAGTGGTGTGACTCAATTTAGGGTTGCGACTGGGTGCCAAGTTGGCCGGCAGTGTGACGAACTGACTGGGACGGACTGGGAACCCATGGAGCTGCTTTCAACACTTCATCAACATACAATGTTACTTCTCGTTACGACGTTTCTTGTAAGACTGAGGTCACCAGGATACAGAAAGCACAGGTGGTTATTCGATTGCCATAAGTGTCTTTGGGCCTCCTTTAATATTTTATTTCTATCTGGACCTTCCAACTGGGCCTGGCAGCCTCTTGTTCCATTGTCATCGCATTCGGATTAAAACATAATGACTAATGACCATATGTGTGACAAGTGAGTGGGTTTTATTATTTTAAGTGAGGGCCACTCCAGCATGGTTGCCCATCGCCCCCTATATGGACATCGGCCACGCTATTGTGGCGTTGTGTGTGCGTTGCCCTAAGTGAGGGCCACTCCAGCATGGTTGCTCACCCCCCCCCCCCCCCCTCCATATGGACATAGGACACGCTATTGTGACGTGTGTGCGGTGCCCTCTGTTCAGTGCGGATATATCGAACTCGATATAGTGATATACATAATGTAGATGTACATTGATGCAGTGGTCGATACATACAGTCATTATATCAGTCTGCTCATGTGAAGGAACAAGTTACCGCCCCATTATATTCGCCGCTCCTTTGCTGACCTTTGACCCTGTCGAATGTGTGAGCCGTTTGAATGGTAACGCTCGAGGGCGTAGACGGTAGCCAGTTTCTTTCGATCACTGATTGACTAACCTGATTAGTGGAAACATTCAAACTTGGATTACATAACTGGTGCTGTGTTGCTGGATAATTGCAAACTATTTTATTTTTCTTAACTCCTTGCTTATTCAACTTCAATGTTTGAATAATTTCGTTAGCATGTCAGTTGATGGGTCGACAACGTTGTATGTGTAAATGTATACGTATTAATTGGCAAAGCCGATATATCCGAATCAGAAAATCAATGGACATGCTGGTGCTTTATTCGTACGACGCGTAACTATATCATTTTGACATGCTCAGTTCATGTCTCCAGATATTCCGCTACTCCGCCCACAAACGACAAAGGCTGCAACAAATCGTTACCACATGGCCATAAACATTTATCGCATTCTTTTAAAGCAGACAAACTGAAATTGTATTTGCCACATGAGGCAGTCAAATGGTGCTGAGCCCTGTCACCAGTTGCCTCCTGCCATCTGCGTGGGTCTGTAGAGCCGGTGTGTTTCTGTCGCTCTCTGTCTCTGTGCGGGACCATGTGGCCGGTGTGTTGTTCCTCTCTGTCTCTGTGCTGACCCGTGTGGCCGGTGTGTTTCTGTCGCTCTCTGTCTCTGTGCTGACCCGTGTGGCCGGTGTGTTTCTGTCGCTCTCTGTCTCTGTGCTGACCCGTGTGGCCGGTGTGTTTCTGTCGCTCTCTGTCTCTGTTTTGACCCGTGTGGCTGGTGTGTTTCTGTCGCTCTCTGTCTCTGTACGGGTTCGTGTGGCCGGTGTGTTTCTGTTGCTCTCTGTCTCTGTTTTGACCCGTGTGGCCGGTGTGTTTCTGTCGCTCTCTGTCTCTGTGCTGACCCGCGTGGCCGGTGTGTTTCTGTCGCTCTCTGTCTCTGTTTTGACCCGCGTGGCCGGTGTGTTTCTGTCGCTCTCTGTCTCTGTGCTGACCCGCGTGGCCGGTGTGTTTCTGTCGCTCTCTGTCTCTGTGCTGACCCGTGTGGCCGGTGTGTTTCTGTCGCTCTCTGTATCTGTGCTGACCCGTGTGGCCGGTGTGTTTCTGTCGCTCTCTGTCTCTGTGCTGACCCGTGTGGCCGGTGTGTTTCTGTCGCTCTCTGTCTCTGTGCGGGACCGTGTGGCCGGTGTGTTTCTGTCGCTCTCTGTCTCTGTGCTGACCCGTGTGGCCGGTGTGTTTCTGTCGCTCTCTGTATCTGTGCTGACCCGTGTGGCCGGTGTGTTTCTGTCGCTCTCTGTCTCTGTGCTGACCCGTGTGGCCGGTGTGTTTCTGTCGCTCTCTGTCTCTGTGCGGGACCGTGTGGCCGGTGTGTTGTCGCTCTCTGTCTCTGTTTTGATCCGTGTGGCCGGTGTGTTTCTGTCGCTCTCTGTCTGTGCTGACCGGTGTGGCCGGTGTGTTTCTGTCGCTCTCTGTCTCTGTTTTGACCCGTGTGGCCGGTGTGTTTCTGTCGCTCTCTGTCTCTGTGCTGACCCGTGTGGCCGGTGTGTTTCTGTTGCTCTCTGTCTCTGTTTTGACCCGTGTGGCTGGTGTGTTTCTGTCGCTCTCTGTCTCTGTGCTGACCCGTGTTGCCGGTGTGTTTCTGTCGCTCTCTCTCTCTGTGCTGACCCGTGTGGCCGGTGTGTTTCTGTCGCTCTCTGTATCTGTGCTGACCCGTGTGGCCGGTGTGTTTCTGTTGCTCTCTGTCTCTGTTTTGACCCGTGTGGCTGGTGTGTTTCTGTTGCTCTCTGTCTCTGTTTTGACCCGTGTGGCCGGTGTGTTTCTGTCGCTCTCTGTCTCTGTTTTGACCCGTGTGGCTGGTGTGTTTCTGTTGCTCTCTGTCTCTGTGCTGACCCGTGTGGCCGGTGTGTTTCTGTTGCTCTCTGTCTCTGTGCGGGACCGTGTGGCCGGTGTGTTGTCGCTCTCTGTCTCTGTGCTGACCCGTGTGGCTGGTGTGTTTCTGTCGCTCTCTGTCTCTGTGCGGGACCGTGTGGCCGGTGTGTTGTTCCTCTCTGTCTCTGTGCTGACCCGTGTGGCCGGTGTGTTTCTGTTGCTCTCTGTCTCTGTGCTGACCCGTGTGGCCGGTGTGTTTCTGTCGATCTCTGTCTCTGTTTTGACCCGTGTGGCCGGTGTGTTTCTGTCGCTCTCTGTCTCTGTTTTGACCCGTGTGGCCGGTGTGTTTCTGTCGCTCTCTGTCTCTGTTTTGACCCGTGTGGCCGGTGTGTTTCTGTCGCTCTCTGTCTCTGTGCGGGTTCGTGTGGCCGGTGTGTTTCTGTCGCTCTGTCTCTGTTTTGACCCGTGTGGCTGGTGTGTTTCTGTCGCTCTCTGTCTCTGTGCGGGACCGTGTGGCCGGTGTTTTTCTGTCGCTCTCTGTCTCTGTGCTGACCCGTGTGGCCGGTGTGTTTCTGTTGCTCTCTGTCTCTGTGCTGACCCGTGTGGCCGGTGTGTTGTCGCTCTCTGTCTCTGTGCTGACCCGTGTGGCTGGTGTGTTTCTGTCGCTCTCTGTCTCTGTTTTGACCCGTGTGGCCGGTGTGTTTCTGTCGCTCTCTGTCTCTGTGCGGGTCCGTGTGGCCGGTGTGTTTCTGTCGCTCTCTGTCTCTGTTTTGACCCGTGTGGCCGGTGTGTTTCTGTCGCTCTCCGTCTCTGTTTTGACCCGTGTGGCTGGTGTGTTTCTGTTGCTCTCTGTCTCTGTTTTGCCCCGTGTGGCCGGTGTGTTTCTGTTGCTCTCTGTCTCTGTTTTGACCCGTGTGGCCGGTGTGTTTCTGTCGCTCTCTGTCTCTGTTTTGACCCGTGTGGCTGGTGTGTTTCTGTTGCTCTCTGTCTCTGTTTTGACCCGTGTGGCCGATGTGTTTCTGTCGCTCTCTGTCTCTGTTTTGACCCGTGTGGCCGGTGTGTTTCTGTCGCTCTCTGTCTCTGTGCTGACCCGTGTGGCCGGTGTGTTTCTGTCGCTCTCTGTCTCTGTTTTGACCCGTGTGGCCGGTGTGTTGTTCCTCTCTGTCTCTGTGCTGACCCGTGTGGCCGGTGTGTTTCTGTCGCTCTCTGTCTCTGTTTTGACCCGTGTGGCTGGTGTGTTTCTGTTGCTCTCTGTCTCTGTTTTGACCCGTGTGGCCGGTGTGTTTCTGTCGCTCTCTGTCTCTGTTTTGACCCGTGTGGCTGGTGTGTTTCTGTCGCTCTCTGTCTCTGTTTTGACCCGTGTGGCTGGTGTGTTTCTGTTGCTCTCTGTCTCTGTTTTGACCCGTGTGGCCGGTGTTTTTCTGTTGCTCTCTGTCTCTGTTTTGACCCGTGTGGCTGGTGTGTTTCTGTCGCTCTCTGTCTCTGTTTTGACCCGTGTGGCTGGTGTGTTTCTGTTGCTCTCTGTCTCTGTGCGGGACCGTGTGGCCGGTGTGTTTCTGTTGCTCTCTGTCTCTGTTTTGACCCGTGTGGCTGGTGTGTTTCTGTCGCTCTCTGTCTCTGTTTTGACCCGTGTTGCCGGTGTGTTTATGTTGCTCTCTGTCTCTGTTTTGACCCGTGTGGCTGGTGTGTTTCTGTCGCTCTCTGTCTCTGTGCTGACCCGTGTGGCCGGTGTGTTTCTGTTGCTCTCTGTCTCTGTTTTGACCCGTGTGGCTGGTGTGTTTCTGTCGCTCTCTGTCTCTGTGCTGACCCGTGTGGCCGGTGTGTTTCTGTTGCTCTCTGTCTCTGTTTTGACCCGTGTGGCTGGTGTGTTTCTGTCGCTCTCTGTCTCTGTGCTGACCCGTGTGGCCGGTGTGTTTCTGTCGCTCTCTGTCTCTGTGCTGACCCGTGTGGCCGGTGTGTTTCTGTCGCTCTCTGTCTGTGCTGACCCGTGTGGCCGGTGTGTTTCTGTCGCTCTCTGTCTCTGTGCTGACCCGTGTTGCCGGTGTGTTTCTGGCGCTCTTTGTCTCTGTGCTGACCCGTGTGGCCGGTGTGTTTCTGTCGCTCTGTCTCTGTGCTGACCCGTGTGGCCGGTGTGTTTCTGTCGCTCTTTGTCTCTGTGCGGGGCCGTGTGGCCGGTGTGTTGTTGCTCTCTGTCTCTGTGCGGGACCGTGCGGCTGGTGTGTTTCTGTCCCTCCCTGTGTTTTGACTGACCCGTGTGGCCGGTGTGTTTCTGTCCCTCGCTGTGTTTTGACTGACCTGTGTGACCGGTGTGTTTCTCTCGCTCCCTGTGTTTTGACTGACCTGTGTGACCGTCGTGTTCCAGCCTCGGAGATGGCCGGCCTGTCGCCGTCCACCGACTCCGGCGTGGTCGACGCCTTCTCAGCGCTCACTCCTGAGGAGCAGGAGCAGCAGCGGCAACAGTGGAGGGAGGAGCTGGCCAAGGTGAGACTCTCCTGATGAACAGGAGCAGTAGATAATTAATCAGCGGTTGTTTAAGGCAGGGCGGTATCACTATTAGCGCCAAGCTTTCTGACCCGGGCAGCTCGTGGCTAGTGTCGGAAAAGTGGTCAGTTTATCAATTTTTCTGAACTGGGAAGTTTTGTTCAATGAAAACTTTGACTGTAAAGAATTATTTTGTGTTTAGTCTGCGAGTGCAAATGGCTGACGATCATAAACAAATGGCAGGAGAAGATAGACAAAAAATAACATACATTAGTCCTTATGGCCCAAACTGGCCCATAAAAATGTTATGGCCCAAACCATATTTTGACATTTGTGGTGCATTAACAACGTACACAAACTAGTTTTTTTTTATCAAACAAGCTTGTAAACAAACTGAATTGGGCAATTGTCCAATCCAAATTACTGCCAAAATTTATTTGACAGCCAGAGCAGAGCATTTCTTATGTCAAAAGCTGGTATACGCATTAGCAAAAATGTGCCGCCGCTAGCCAGCGGCGTGTGTGACTAGCCAGCGTGTCTGTGTGTCTGTGTGTGACTGTGTGACTGTATGACTGTATGACTGTAGCCAGTGTGTCTGTGTGACTGTGTGTGACTGCAGTCAGCGTGGCGTGTCTGTGTGTCTGTGTGTGACTGCAGTCAGCGTGTCTGTGTGTCTGTGTGTCTGTGTGTGACTGCAGTCAGCGTGACGTGTCTGTGTGTGACTGCAGCCAGCGTGGCGTGTCTGTGTGTGACTGCAGTCAGCATGGTGTGTCTGTGTGTCTGTGTGTGACTGCAGCCAGCGTGTTGTGTCTGTGTGTCTGTATGTGACTGCAGTCAGCGTGGCGTGTCTGTGTGTCTGTGTGTGACTGCAGCCAGCGTGGCGTGTCTGTGTGTCTGTGTGTGACTGCAGTCAGCGTGGCGTGTCTGTGTGTGACTGCAGTCAGCGTGGTGTGTCTGTGTGTCTGTGTGTGACTGCAGTCAGCGTGGCGTGTCTGTGTGTCTGTGTGTGACTGCAGACAGCGTGATGTGTCTGTGTGTCTGTATGTGACTGCAGTCAGCGTGGCGTGTCTGTGTGTCTGTGTGTGACTGCAGCCAGCGTGGCGTGTCTGTGTGTGACTGCAGTCAGCGTGGTGTGTCTGTGTGTCTGTGTGTGACTGCAGCCAGCGTGTTGTGTCTGTGTGTCTGTATGTGACTGCAGTCAGCGTGGCGTGTCTGTGTGTCTGTGTGTGACTGCAGCCAGCGTGGCGTGTCTGTGTGTCTGTGTGTGACTGCAGTCAGCGTGGCGTGTCTGTGTGTGACTGCAGTCAGCGTGGTGTGTCTGTGTGTCTGTGTGTGACTGCAGTCAGCGTGGCGTGTCTGTGTGTCTGTGTGTGACTGCAGACAGCGTGTTGTGTCTGTGTGTCTGTATGTGACTGCAGTCAGCGTGGCGTGTCTGTGTGTCTGTGTGTGACTGCAGTCAGCGTGGCGTGTCTGTGTGTGACTGCAGTCAGCGTGGCGTGTCTGTGTGTCTGTGTGTGACTGCAGTCAGCGTGGCGTGTCTGTGTGTGACTGCAGTCAGCGTGGCGTGTCTGTGTGTCTGTGTGTGACTGCAGTCAGCGTGGCGTGTCTGTGTGTGACTGCAGTCAGCGTGGTGTGTCTGTGTGTCTGTATGTGACTGCAGTCAGCGTGGTGTGTCTGTGTGTCTGTGTGTGACTGCAGTCAGCGTGGTGTGTCTGTGTGTCTGTATGTGACTGCAGTCAGCGTGGCGTGTCTGTGTGTCTGTGTGTGACTGCAGCCAGCGTGACGTGTCTGTGTGTCTGTGTGTGACTGCAGCCAGCGTGTCTGTGTGACTGTATGTGACTGCAGTCAGCGTGGCGTGTCTGTGTGTCTGTGTGTGACTGCAGTCAGCGTGGCGTGTCTGTGTGTCTGTGTGCGACTGCAGTCAGCGTGACGTGTCTGTGTGTCTGTGTGTGACTGCAGCCAGCGTGTTGTGTCTGTGTGTCTGTGTGTGACTGCAGTCAGCGTGGCGTGTCTGTGTGTGACTGCAGTCAGCGTGGCGTGTCTGTGTGTGACTGCAGTCAGCGTGGTGTGTCTGTGTGTCTGTGTGTCTGTGTGCGACTGCAGCCAGCGTGGCGTGTATGTGTGTCTGTGTGTGACTGCAGTCAGCGTGGCGTGTCTGTGTGTCTGTGTGTGACTGCAGTCAGCGTGACGTGTCTGTGTGTCTGTGTGTGACTGCAGCCAGCGTGGCGTGTCTGTGTGTCTGTGTGTGACTGCAGTCAGCGTGGCGTGTCTGTGTGTCTGTATGTGACTGCAGTCAGCGTGGCGTGTCTGTGTGTCTGTGTGTGATTGCAGCCAGCGTGGCGTGGCGTGTCTGTGTGTCTGTGTGCGACTGCAGTCAGCGTGTTGTGTCTGTGTGTCTGTGTGTGACTGCAGCCAGCGTGGCGTGTCTGTGTGTGATTGCAGTCAGCGTGGCGTGTCTGTGTGTCTGTGTGTGACTGCAGTCAGCGTGTTGTGTCTGTGTGTCTGTGTGCGACTGCAGTCAGCGTGGCGTGTCTGTGTGTCTGTATGTGACTGCAGCCAGCGTGGCGTGTCTGTGTGTCTGTGTGTGACTGCAGTCAGCGTGGCGTGGCGTGTCTGTGTGTCTGTATGTGACTGCAGCCAGCGTGGTGTGTCTGTGTGTCTGTGTGTGACTGCAGTCAGCGTGGCGTGTCTGTGTGTCTGTGTGCGACTGCAGCCAGCGTGGCGTGTCTGTGTGTCTGTATGTGACTGCAGCCAGCGTGGCGTGTCTGTGTGTCTGTGTGTGACTGCAGTCAGCGTGGCGTGTCTGTGTGTGACTGCAGTCAGCGTGACGTGTCTGTGTGTGATTGCAGTCAGCGTGGCGTGTCTGTGTGTCTGTGTGTGACTGCAGTCAGCGTGGCGTGTCTGTGTGTCTGTATGTGACTGCAGTCAGCGTGGCGTGTCTGTGTGTGACTGCAGTCAGCGTGACGTGTCTGTGTGTGATTGCAGTCAGCGTGGCGTGTCTGTGTGTCTGTGTGTGACTGCAGTCAGCGTGTTGTGTCTGTGTGTCTGTGTGCGACTGCAGTCAGCGTGGCGTGTCTGTGTGTCTGTATGTGACTGCAGCCAGCGTGGTGTGTCTGTGTGTCTGTGTGTGACTGCAGTCAGCGTGGCGTGTCTGTGTGTCTGTGTGCGACTGCAGCCAGCGTGGCGTGTCTGTGTGTCTGTATGTGACTGCAGCCAGCGTGGCGTGTCTGTGTGTCTGTGTGTGACTGCAGTCAGCGTGGCGTGTCTGTGTGTGACTGCAGTCAGCGTGACGTGTCTGTGTGTGATTGCAGTCAGCGTGGCGTGTCTGTGTGTCTGTGTGTGACTGCAGTCAGCGTGGCGTGTCTGTGTGTCTGTATGTGACTGCAGTCAGCGTGGCGTGTCTGTGTGTGACTGCAGTCAGCGTGACGTGTCTGTGTGTGATTGCAGTCAGCGTGGCGTGTCTGTGTGTCTGTGTGTGACTGCAGTCAGCGTGTTGTGTCTGTGTGTCTGTGTGCGACTGCAGTCAGCGTGGCGTGTCTGTGTGTCTGTATGTGACTGCAGCCAGCGTGGCGTGTCTGTGTGTCTGTGTGTGACTGCAGTCAGCGTGGCGTGTCTGTGTGTCTGTGTGTGACTGCAGTCAGCGTGGCGTGTCTGTGTGTCTGTGTGTGACTGCAGTCAGCGTGGCGTGTCTGTGTGTCTCTGTGTGTGACTGCAGTCAGCGTGGCGTGTCTGTGTGTCTGTGTGTGACTGCAGTCAGCGTGACGTGTCTGTGTGTCTGTGTGTGACCACGCTGTCTGTGTGTGACGCCCCGCCGTCCTCCTTGTCTGCTGGGCAGCTGGACGAGGACATCGTGCTGATGCGGGAGACGCTGCAGGCCAAGATGCGGGAGGCCCAGGTGCTGAAGCAGAAGCTGGGCGTTACCGTGTGGACCGAGTTCACACAGGACGTCAACGAGAGCCTGCAGAACGTCCGAGAGTCGCAGGCGTGAGTAGTACCGCGGGGAGAGGGAGAGAGGGAGGGAGGGAGGGAGGGAGGGAGGGAGGGAGGGAGGGAGGGAGGGGAGGGAGGGAGGGAGGGAGGGAGGGAGGGAGGGAGGGAGGGAGGGAGGGAGGGAGGGAGGGAGTGAGGGAGTGAGGGAGTGAGGGAGTGAGGGAGTGAGGGAGTGAGGGAGTGAGGGAGTGAGGGAGTGAGGGAGTGAGGGAGTGAGGGAGTGAGGGAGTGAGGGAGTGAGGGAGGGAGGGAGGGAGGGAGGGAGGGAGGGAGGGAGGGAGTGAGGGAGTGAGTGAGTGAGTGAGGGAGTGAGGGAGAGATAACAGCCTGCACAGTGTCCAAGGGTCGCAGGCGTGAGTACTGAGTAGCTCCGGGGGAGAGTCGGGGATACTGAGGAGGGTCACTGGAGGGTTGGAGAGAGGGGGGGAGACGCCTCGGGGTCACGAGGGAAGTGGTGGCAGATAGAGGGACTGTGAATTGCACGTCCGTGGTCGGCGATAAGAGACGCGGTTATTTTGTTGATACAGATGCCGCTTGTATCGCTGGGGACAGGCAGCGCTTGTTGTGTATCTCGGTGTCCGTATTGTTCAAATGACCAAATTGGAGTGAGATGTAAAGGTACGATTGCGTTTTTGATGTACAATATGCTAACTGTTGTACTGTGTGTGTTGCTCGTCATAGCGTGGGTGAATCCCTGCATGCGTGATATAGCCAGCGAAGAGTGCTGTTCGCCCATTGAACTGCCTGAGGTGAAGGGCATGCTATTCTGTCCGGTCGGCGGTACTCTAATGGACGGCCCGAGAGGCTGCTCGTAGGCTGTTTCACACTGAAGCAGTGCCGTGTTCCATTCCTTGAGCGCCGTGAAGATAACGAACCTTGCTATCTTCCCTGTTTTGACCTCTTGGCCGCGACCGAAAACACTTCGCTCTCTATCGGCCCTCTTTTGGGTCCGTATGCCGGCTTAGTTCGGGTCTCGGCCGTCACGCGGCGCCACTGTCGCTGTCCGGCAGGTACCGCAAAGCCAATGATGCCTTCAGCGATCTTCACCACGCCGTCACGTCGGCTCCCATGTAAGTGGTGCGCGCGGGACGGTGACCTGACCTGGTCTGACCTGACCTGACCTGACCTGACCTGAGCTGAGCTGGCCTGACCTGAGTTGGCCTTTCTGCCCCGGTCTGACCTGATCTGACCTGACCTGAGCTGAGCAGCCTGAGCTGACCTTACCTGTCCCGGTCTGACCTGACCTGACCTGACCTGACCTGACCTGACCTGAGCT